>JAGDQP010008008.1:0-15556 GCA_022664845.1 Lepisma saccharinum | reverse complement strand
TCATTTTAAAGCTTATGAAACAGGCAACAACTTTTATCTCGAACGTTTTTTTATATTGTTAGTTTAAAACAAGCTATAATTAATACATCGTAAAAAGTGCAAATACTAAAGAAAATAACGTTATTTTGCGATGTTGATAAAGCTTACGGCAAAACTACTAGAAATAGCGCATGATAAACATTTTATGTAGCCTGTCATCTGGGAATTATAACAAAAAAGAATAATGTTGTTTTGTCTATTGGTTACGGAGATATAATATAATTTCTGAAAGTCTGTACATTCATAGTTCCAGGGGGTTAGGGAGAGAAGCACAGGGGAGAGGAAGGATTTTGGGGGGAAATGAACCTGTAGTAGTGATGTAACAACTGGCCGAAATTCAGCGTTTCTCTTATTATTCCCGACATCAAACCTTTAATTTGTTGTGTGTTGAGGACCTGGTTGCCTTTTTTGTCCGCCATTTTGGAGGTGAAGCGCATATGGAATTTTAGGGGACTTTAGGTATTTTATTTGGGAAGTGACAGACAGCAAACCCTGAAAAAAAGAGTTTTTTTATAAATTGAAGTGTATGCGCGAACAAACGTCTAAGTGGCATTTTCAAATAAAAAAAATCAAGAGTACATTTTTATATATAACAGGAAAAATATGACGCGTAAAATATTTATACTTTGCACAAAAGCAGACTTTAGTTCAGCATGTTTTCATGCAAAGTATAAATATTTTATGCCTCATGTTTTTCCTGTTATATATAAAAATGTACTCTTGATTTCTTTTATTTGAAAATGTCACTTAGACATTTGTTCGCCCATACGCTTCAATTATTTCAGCTCGACACGATTTTTGGTGCTTCATTTAGTGTGTTATATGTATATTATAAGGTATATAACGTGATTTTTATTATTGAGAAAGGTAAATAATACTTTTTAACCTCAGATTATATTATTTTTATTAACTTCATTTTGTATGGATGTTTGCCTTCGTTGGTATATGACATGGAAGTTGAGTTGTTTAGCTGATACAGTTTTGTATGAAAGTATTGGGTTTAGTTCTGTATTGGTGTCTCGACCCATACAATGCAGTGCAAGAAGATTGTCATTAGTGTTATAAGAAATCGTAGCGTTATTTTTCATAGGTAGCTGCAGTTTCGTAAATGTGGAAAAAAAAATATGTTAGGTTTTGTGCCTTCTTATAATGTTTATAAATTGAAGGCGAAAATTGTTTACTTTCAGTTCGCTTGGTTCAGAACTCGCATGAGACATTTTTAGAAAGTCTCGGTTTTCATTAAGCCATAGGTTTGTAGCGGTATTTCTATCTCTCAATGCAAATGTTGATAGTAATTTTTTTTGTTGCTACCAACTCCTACAGCTTTATTATTATTATTGATATTCTTATTAATATTATTGTCGCATCACTACTGGAAGTACTTCTATTTAGAGCTTTTTCTCTAGTTGAACGAAAAGTAAAAGCACGTGTTATTTCTCTTGTATTATCTGTTACGACTTAAAAGATATGTTGTATTGGGTTCAATACCTAATGCTTTGTACTTTTTTGAAAGCTCAATTCGCCATATACGGATTATCCACATTATTCACATGGATATGCTACGTTACATTAAAATGGCATTGAATATCATTCTGTTTAAGTTTTGTACATTTATGTTTTCAAGATGTTTTCTTCAAAGCATTGCTTTCTGCCTCCGTTACTATGTTACGATTGTAATATGAAAACATATTTACTTTTTTCAACATTCCACATACCATGATTGCAATCAACATATTATATTTTGATAATACTCCTTGTAATTTGATAATCGTAGCTGAAAACTAATATAACCTTGCATCTCTCGCACTAAAATTAATAACCTTAACGTATCAGCACACTTCTTGAAGTAATCTAATCAGATATTTCCATTAATTTGACTCAGGACACGTAATTTTGAAAGTAACTTCCATGATAATCTTCCAAGAAACATCACACTTGAGTATTATGTAACATGCAATATGGAGAAACATGTAGGTGAAGCTCTCCTTTGACAATATTCAAGTATCTTCTGTTGAGATAAAGAAACTTCGTTAATATCAATGTCAAAGAGAACGTATATCTTAGCTTGGCAAATTACCTGCTTACTGTTGTATGTAAAGCTAAACGTGTTATAGGAGTTCACAAGTCTAACGACAGAGAGGGAGGGAGAGGGAGAAAAACAGACACACACACACAGATACAAATAGTTGTACAATGTAGAGAAGAAGACACACACACAATAGTAATACATACACAAAACCTGTGCATATACAGAATAAATATGTTTCCTATATAACTCACCTTATAACGTATTTACTAGCCTACATTACGACTTTCCTTTGAAGGTAATTGCGAAAGAATAGTTGCGTTCGTTTGTCTGTGTCAGAGCGAAAGTTCTTGAAACCTCTCGAGTCTCAAAAGCAATGTTTGTAAACAAAGATAGATGCAGTGAAAGTAAAACCTATTCAACTGTCGATCTCATTAAATATTACATTTCTCTCTCTTTCTCTCTCTCTCTCTCTCTCTCACACACACACACACACACACACAAACTCAGAATATAATGACACCTAAAGCAAGAGAGAGAGAGAGAGAGAGAGAGAGAGAGAGATTGAGTAAGAACGCTTGAGAGAAAGAGAAAGAGGAAATCAAACAGAGGGGGGACCGAAATATACTTCTGTATTCCCTTATTAGGAGAAACATCCTAATTTAAATTTTTGGTTACTAAAAGTACTTATGGTATCAGAAATGTTCTCCAGTATGCAATCACGCTTTGTCAATATGATTGTATATAAGAGAAAAATATTACGAAGATTTTAGTTTAAGTTCATAACCGCACACAAAAAAATGAACTATAGAACCAAGCTTTAATGCGCTTAATATGGCACAATTGATAAATTCTAATCTAGTTCGTTGAATTCATTTGCATTATTTTCTAGCAAGGCGATGGGAACATTGTGTACTGTCTGATAAATTTTAAGTATATTCTTATACGTTTCTGACATAAATGCCAGATCCTCTCTTAAACTAAGATAATGAAAGATAGTTAATGGCAAGAACTTTGCGCTAATTATATACCTTAATGAACATAAGCTGAAATCGAAATATACGTTTACTAGTTTTACATTTGATGTACTGCTTTGATGTTTTTACCTGCCGCGTAATAACACCAAGGACTTAACTTTAATTCCGTTTTGCACCTTTCGAAACACAAATTCAGTTTCTTATTTAGAAGAAAATATCACTATTCCATTGCAAGTTGTTGATGATCTTGATCCTGTAACACGATTTCTTTGTACGTTAAGATTTTCTCCATGGGTAGGTTCACTTAATTGCTTTTCTACCTTTCTTGTTAATTAAAAACGACGAAAGTTAAATTAAAATCACTGTCTGGAGCTAGAGCGAAAACTAAAGTCTTGAAAATGTTAAACAGCTTTTGTTTATTATTATCATCAAACCACTTGGGGGAAATTGCTTTTGAAATGGAGTGTTATTAAAAAACAAGAAGTTTACTTGCATCGCAGTTTTAAGCGTATTTTATAGCGTTTTTTACATTATTTAAATTTGAATATGGAGGAAAGTTAAATAAAAACTGATATTTTAAGGAATGATATGCTGTGCAGTATTACTCAAGGACATGGTTGATATACATTATGGCAAATACATTTGTATATTTTTATAATTATCATAATGAGAAACGTAGTATTTGAATATAGCTTATGTTATCAGGGGCAGTCAAATGCAAACGAATCAGACGCTAAAAAGTGTCACTGGATATTTATTACCTCAAAAGTAATCTCGAGAACTGTTAAGACATATATGGCACTGGAAGATAAGACTCCATCATTAAAGAAGCTTCTGAGATGCCGACTGAACCACAGTTTTTTCCCAGTCATACACGTCCTCACTGTACTTCAGTAAGTTGAAGTTTTGATAGATCTTCACCAAGATTACTAATAACCTTTCAAATAATCTGTGCCTTTGATACTGAAAAGACCTGACTTCGCCAAGATTTTCTTGACTATCTTCAAATCAAATTAGGAATAGATTATTCATTAATTTCTTTCGATTCGCGGCACTTTGGCTGGCATTGACTTCAGGATCCAAGATAATAAAAGTTTACGGTTGACGTACAACTGTTTTGGATTCTGCAATTCGATTTTGCTCCTTCAGTATATCCTAAAACATTTAGGAGGTAGCAGATTTTCCAGATCAACCTATTGTTAAGGAGAGAAAAAACAAGTTTGTAGACAAGTCCGTTAACGCAGAAAAACAGCTTTCAAATATTAAACTTTTAAGGCTGAAGAAGTGAAACCATTTAACTTAGCAGTTTCGTATTGCATTACCCTGTTTTACCCTCTCCTCTAGCAGGAGTGTGAATTGTTCATGAATAAGGTGAATTATACATGACAAATTGTTAATGAATAAGAGGAATTATTTATTAATATAAAAGAAAACCAAAAAATGAAATATTTTTTAAACTGAATTGAGTGAAGATAGAAATGAAATACTTTATTAACAAAATTAATTGATGAAAGACAAATTTAAGCCATAAACCCAGAGATTTGAGATAAGAAATGGAAATAATATCAAGATAGATGATGGTGAAATAATAATAACTGTGGATTCTAAAATGTATAAAGCATAGACTTAGGAATATAAATATAGGGAATCTTAGGTTGTTTCGTTGGAGAGGGGAATGAAGCCAAGAGACGGAAGGGACGAGGGTTTCGTCCCCATATTTAGATACCCTCTTTTCCGAGTATTGCCTCTCTGAGGTGCACTCATCCTCCTATCGAAAAAGGCAATCCTCACAGTACTCGGTATAGAGGGACTCTAATGGGGCCACACAAGATGGCTGCCGATGAACCGTAATGCGGCTTCATGTGACTTTATGTGTGTTCTCTCTATGGTATAAAGTGTAACTTAATAATATAATTTGCAGAAAAATCTAAATAGACCCTAAATTAAAGTTATCGTAGTATTTTACATTTACACTGCATTTCATTTGTATGAAGTAAATAATTAGGTAATAGAAACTTTGATTAGCACATAAATACTCATGCTCTACAAATACAAACCCAAAGATATCTGGAAACTACTTTAAAATATCTAAAAAAAATACTATATATCGAACTCATGATTCAAACGTTACCAACCACTTATATTAATAATAATATTAATAGACAAATGGGATTTGTTTATGTAATTTTTTCTACTTATCCTCTATTGTATTTAATTGTATCTGTAAGCCTGTTTATAATCACTTAGATGGATAATGGAAGTTCGTTGAGGAACGCATTTATTGTAATCTCATTATTACATGGTTAGATAATTTAGCCAATTAAAAACTATACGTTGTCGATATATAATGAAACATTAAATACTCGTTTAAGAGTACAACGGTTTTTCTTTTCTTTGAAAATACAAGTATTTAAGGAAATTAACTGTTGCTTTAACAGTTCCTTGATTGTTAAAATGCCTGTTGATTAGCATTTTGATACAGTTTATCTTTAGTACTTTGCTATGTGTAGTACTTATAAAATTACTCTTTTAGCTGGTACAGGTTTCGCTTTTCTTTGTATGTCTGTTTCTAACATTTGAAATCCATACCGCAGAACCGTGGATTCCCGAACGTAGCGAGATCGAGATCGAAATGTCGGTAAAGAAATTTACAAAATTTCAAATCACCAGGAATAGACAATATTCAAGCCGAGTTAATTAAAGCGGGAAGAACGGCACTAATCAAGGAACTACATACATTGATAAATGCCTTATGGAGACAGGAAGAACTTCCAAGGGAATGAAAAACCTCAATATGAATTCCGATCTACAACAAAGGGGATAAATCGGACTGTAATAATTACCGCGGAATCTCGTTACTTAAAACGTGTTACAAAAAATTAAGTAATATTCTGTTAACACGCCTAACGTAGATGAAATAATTGGAGATCACCAATGCGGATTTAGAAGAAATATACCCACGTTGGACAAGATGTTCGTTTTGATAAAATTTTTGCAGAAGAAACGGAAATACAATGGGACGGTTCTCCAGCTATTCATTGATTTTAAGAAAGCATACGATTCTATCAAAAGGGAAAAGTTATACAGTACCCTGATACAATTTGGAATTCCGAAAAAAAGAACAGGTTCAACTAGTGAAGATGTGTCTCAGCGACCCCATAAGCAGAGTACGGATAGGTAATAATAATATGGCAGATATTTTCAAAATTCGCAACGGATTGAAACAAGGCGATGCCTTATGACCCCTACTGTTTAACTTTTTATTCACATATGCGATTTTAAAAATTAAAGGGGACATTGAATGGTTTTAATCAACTGTTTGTATACGCAGATGATGTAGATTTAATAGGGAACGATATAGATGCACTACAAAACAACACCGATGTCTTAGTAGAAGCGTGCGATGAGATGGGTTTACATATAAGATAGGTCCACTGATAGGCGCAGCAGATGAACATAAATTACGTGTGTTTGAAAATAAGGTTTTAAGAAAGATATACCGACCGAAACGGGACGAGGTGACTGGAGAATGGAGAGGACTGCATAAGGTGGACGACTAAGGTGGGCAGGCCATGTAGCTCGGATGGTGGCAAAATGAAGATTATATTCTATTCTATTTGGAAGGCTGGATAGAAAAAGACCATTGGGAAGATAGAGACATCGTTGGGAGGACAATATTAGACGACATATTCGAGAAGTAGGTGTTCGTGATGAAAACTGGCTTCATGTTGCCCAGGATTGAATCCAATGGGGAACGAGTTATTGCGGCGATGAACTTGCGAGTTCCATAAGCCATAGTGTTAGTTAGTTTTAGTTAGTCTGTTCATAACATTATAATCTTAGATGAGACTGCCATAACTACACTGTTGCAGCTTGTTACGGTTCTCCCGTGTATGTAGGAGGATAATTTCTTAATTCTTATATTACACCGTAACATTTTGTGGGACAAACTGAGATTTCTTTTCTAAGTATGTCCACGTACTAAATTTGTTTGGGTTCCTATTTGTATAACACGAGCATTCATGTACTAATGAAAGTTTCTATTGTCTAATTATTGACTGAAATGCAGTATACATGTAAAATACTATGATAATTTTAACTGTGTTTAGATTTTTCTTCAAATTGTATTATTAAGCTCCACTTCAGACATTTTAGAATCCACACTTTTTATTTCACCATCTTCTCTGTTTGTATGTTTCCATTTTTATCTCAAACCTCTGGTTTTATGGCTCAAAATAGTCTTTCATAAATTAGTTTAGTTAATAAAGTTTTTCATTGTTGTCCTCACTGATTTCAGTTTATAAAGTATTTCATTTTTTATAGTTTCCTTTTATATTCTTATCTTATTCATCATGTATCATTCACCATATTCATAACGCCTCTCCGACAAAAATGTGGGGATTTAAAATCGCCATAATGCTTTCCTTTTCCATCCAGAAGTTTAATCTCCAGATCCATATAATTATTAAGTTTGGAAATTATTTGCCCCTGAAGATCATATATTTGTTCATAGTTTCGCAATGGTAAGCTATTTTAAGTAACCAATTTCTATATGTCCTTGCATCTTTCTTCTACCTTATCATATTGTTGACTATTGTATAATTTCATAGCATCTACATTTAAAATTTTGCATCTATATTCAGCACATTTCCTGTTGTAATTTTGATAATTTACTTTCTTACGTTCGGTAGAACAGTAACAAATTGAATAACATCTTGAACATGGTTTCAAATTATTTGAATTTGCACAAACTACACATTGTTGTCTCTTCAATTCACTACTACAGAAAATAGTACCTTTATTCTTTATCTCTCCGTCAATATGTTCCGTAATGATTTTATCATCTAAACTAATCTGCATACATCATCTTATTCTGGCATATAATCTTCCTAGCTTTATGTGAATTTCCCTGTTTTTTTTTGTTGTTTAATATCACCAACTGGTTCGTGGTTAACTCTGTTTAATGTATCTTACCAATATTTCTATTCGTATTTGATATCATATCGCTAGTTTGTACCTGATCCGTTTCTAAAGATTTTGATTCCGGTGATTCTGGAAAATATTCTTTTTGTACTCCTCTCCTACTTGATTTGTATGGATACCTGTTTTGAGTCTTCTCTAATTTCAGTTATTACATTAGATTTACGAAACTAAACGCAGTTGGATATTACATTTCTTTAGTGTGATAGGTGGTTTTCTATAGTTAATTGTAAATTTGTCAAAACTGTCTAAGACGTTTTCTCAAGTATGATATGATACGGACAATTCTTGACAACAAATAATTTTATCGATACCATAATGTCATTATCTATTTCTATTTTTGCTGATAGTTTCCCTCGTAATTTTAGTCTGATCCGACTACCGATTCAAACTTTGAGTTTTCTATATCAAGTACATCAACATTTGCTGATGGATATAGTTGTTTAAGTATTTGGAAATATTCCCTTTTCATTAATGAACGTGAATCTCCGGTACCTATTAAAGATTCAGTAGCAATTTCAGCTATAGTTATCCAAATCTTGTTTAGTTTACTTAAGTTCTTATCTTCGCTTTGTCGATTGAAGGTGGTACATATATTATAGGTATTATTACTATACGACTTTTCAAAAGATCTGGTATCTTCAATTTTACTACTACCTTCCTTATTATTGCCCTGACCCTGATCATGGATATTTGTACTTTCCACTACTACACAATTTGAAACATGTGGAATGCTATGGGTTTGATTCACCTCACGTAAACTTCGTAAACTTTATTTGTATATGGGCCAGTCTAGTAACTTTAGACTGCAGCCCGTCACGACTCGCCCCTTAGCTATTAAAATCCACATTCATGCACCTATCGGGGCTCGAACCCGGAACCTTCTAGCCGTTGGCCTACCGCTGCAGACCGCACGGCCATCCAGCCGGCGATTCACCTCAGGTGTTAAAGATAATTATATATGTTCTCTTCCACTGCTACTCGCTATCCTATCATCTTCATTACTGCTATATCTAGGATCATTCAGTTAAAGAACAAGCAATTAAAGTTTCAGAGTTGTTTTGCTAATGTCTCCATATTTTTTCATTAGGACTGTTACTATAATTCCTCCTCTCATAGTTCTCATTTCTATTATTTTGGAACGATAAAGAACGGTTGCCATTCCGATTATTGATAGAGTAGTTATTTCGATTATGCTTAGCAATGACATATCTAAAATTCGGTCTTAGATCTTGAAATCCATTATCATTCTTAGATTTATAATCCCTCCTCTCTTGTAGTCTCCATACATCCAATTTGTTTGCATATTCTAGTAAACCATGTACATCATTATAATGAGACAACTCTAATTTAATAGGTAATATGGCATTGATGTTCCTGTACAACTCTTTATCACTCATCGTCTCATCCAATGTTTTAAACGTGTTGATCAAATCATATATTTTATCAGAATATCTATTTACACTCTGCCACCCTGTTCTTTTGGCTTCCAGCTCCTTTTTCAGTGCCTCAACTTTTCCTTCATTACCATAAGTTTCAAGAAAGAGCATGCAAAAATCTCTGAAAGTTCTGTACCTGTTTAACTTTATCATCGCTTTCCTGGCCATGTTCAATCTACTTTCTTCATCTAATCATAAACAAGATAGATAAGTAGTTAGATCTTCCAAATATTATATCGGACTTTTCTGGCTCTAATTCCCATTCCATTTGTGAATATTCTGTACATCCCTTGGAGAAGGATATCTATCAGTCTTTTAGAGATTTATTTCAACCAAAAGTACACAAATGTATCTCTCCAATTGTGTTTTCCGGTGACCATGACCTCACACTATTGTCATCAGATCCACTCTGACTTTGTACATCATACTCTCTTAAAGACCTTACATTCCTATAATCTGTTTGATTAACTTCATCTAGTTTACTTCTCATTACATGCTGATCTCTAGAAGCAGTTCTATTATCCTCACGAAAATAAGTTTTAATTGTCTCTTGCACCAAGGGAATAATTTATGTTTTTTGTACTTGAATTTCATTGCTTAATTGAGTCGCATTACCTTTTAATTATTCAAATTCATGATTTAATCTAGCCACGGTTTTAGCGATTGTTCCCATGTTCGCACAACAACCTTGAATATCGATAATCTGTTCATTCAGAGTTTTCTGAATCTCTTCAACCTTTCGATTCGTCTCAGATAACTTACTTTCAAGATTTGTATGAGCCTCTAGGTTTTTATTAGCCTTTGTACAAGTTGAAGTTGAACCTTCAATTATCTTTGTTAATTCATAGCATTTCTCATCCAACTTGTTATTAAAATTAAGACTATGTTCCTTCAACTTGTTATTAAAAATTATATGGCACTCATTCATTTCCTCTGATCTTTCCAAGTATTTCAGAACTAATACTCAAAATGTTACCTTCAGATTTTTCCATCAGCTATTGTTGATTCGCCATGGATTTGGCATTCGCCTATTCATGTTCTCCATCAATAATTTCATCTGTGTCTTAATATCACTTGAACAAGCTGTCGTTTCTTCTAAAACAACACGCAAGACTTCATCCGTTTTCTTTTTGGTCGGAACCTTACCTGTCCCAGTGTGTACAACATTATCTGTTTTCTTCCTTCGACGTGTACGCCTGACTCCGGCATCATCAGATCATTCTTCTTCATGATGTGTACCTAAAAATGTCAAATCATCTGTCTCGTTATCAATCATATTCAGAGTTATGATAAAACAGTACTGATTATCAGTTAATATCAGAAAAATTGCAAACTTTAGAAATCTGAGCTAATTCCACAAGTCAGCAACACGTATTTAAAGTCCTCTTCCCACGCTAGAAAACCCACTTAACATTACGGTTCTCTCGCGTGTGTAGGAGAATAATTTCTTTATTCTCATATTTCACCGTAACATTCTGAGGGACACACGTTACACATTCTCTCCAGACAAGTTGATCAACTGAATCGATCGCTACACTGAACCGGGATTTACCTGAGAACATTGCCGTTGACCGCTGTGATTGATCCCAATCACGGGGTTCTATTCACCACTGTAATCTGGAATGACGATGTTCGGGAGATAATGGCATACACCGAACTGTCTTCCGAGAATATAACCCAACACTATGGAGGACTAAAGGCTTGGCGCCATATCCGGTTGGTTGCCATAGCAGCGGCGGGGGTCAAGTCTAAACAACAGTGATCAGTGAAGTAAGTTTGATGGTAGGAACGTAGACAGTAACTTGTGGAAGTAATGGCTGATTTCTTTTCTTTTTCTGGTTTCCAACCTTTTAAAGCGACATGTCTCTCTCTCATTGTAACGTTTGCAATCTGGTACGAAGCACATACCCATGATGAATTATTATTATTGAAGAAACTACATAAACCAACCACTGTTGTTTAGACTTGAACATGGCGGGTTACCATGACAACCAACCGGATCTGACAGAAGACTTTTATGGTCTATTCAGTAGTCGTGAAATGGTTCTGAGGGATAACAGGTCACGGGTGACTGACGCACTTGCAACATCTTGAACAATCTGTCCAGAAGTAGCAGATCTATTCCTTTGAGTCTATAGGTCTACATAATGATGCCCTAGAGCTGTGGTATTCCTTCCTCGACCTCCACGTAACACATCAGCTTTTTCAGAATGAAAATAAGAACCTGTGCTTCTCTTATTCCACCCATAGCTTCCTTGACATTTTGGCCTGCCTGAAGGTGACCAACTGCTCTTCCACGATCATAATCTCTCTGATGACCAGTTTCTGCCATCCTCCAATAGAAAATTGAATTTACACGATAGTATTGCACTGAAACGTTCCGCTACTATGTTCGACCGTCTACAGTTCAACCTTTCACCTGACTATGGTTGAGTTTTAATGATAAAGACGCTCGAATCGCACTGTTGTTTATTGCCAAGGTCACGACTACTTCCAAGTGCCATCCACTGGTCCCTTAGTGAAGATACATAGCCGCAGAGGAAACATAAATACCGAATTCAAGCTGTTCTTTAGCATTTGTCAAGCCGGGTATTATAAGGATTAATAAAAGGAAGTTATCTAACCATAATGTGGTAAGGAGCATTTTTGTTGTCATGAATTTTTAAGTACTATAGCAATGCCAGGGTAAATTTTTGTTGTACAGACATTTGCAAATTTATCAAGTGATAGATAAATATTTAGTTTATCCAATCAGTGTAAACGAGAAAATTTATTTAGACATGAAAGAAATTGTTTTTGGTTCGTTTCGTGTACTTCGGATTGTGGTTTCCTTCTAACATATCCCAATTATTGTAAGTATTACTAAACTGAAATTGTTCCCAATTATTATTCAATAGATCAATAGCTAGGTTTGGTTTGAAAACAAAGTAGTACATTTATCTTTATTGAAATTCTTAATGTAAATGGCCAATACTACAGATGTATAGAGAACACAGCTTTACACATAACAATATTCCAATGCAGTTAGCATTACCATTCCTTAAGACTTCTCAGTACAATATTAATTCAGTTAACATAATCCAAAATCCCGACTCGTATATTCTTCCGTATAACGCATCACAGGCTTCAAGTTTACATATTCTCAGAAGAGCGACTACCATAAGTCGATAACAAAGACAATAACCCGAAAACAAAACCAATCTTTTATTCTTACAAAAACTAGGACATACTGTACTGTAGAATGGTGTTTGGTCCAAGCATCTTTCTTTTTAAATTGCGCGGTTAACTTAATCCTTTGCAGTACGAGAAGTACAAATTCATACGGAGGCATTGTTGTCTCATTGCCAGTCATTTGTACTGAAGCTGTAATTTAAGTTCGCGGAAAGAAGTCAACTTTCTTTTCTACTTCTATCCTTTTGTTCAAAATACACTGAATGGAAGTGATACTTGTGCAATTCCCTTTCGAAAGGACATGAGCTTACATAGCAGAGCTACGTTTTTTATTGAAGAAAACGTTTAATTTTCTATTATGATAAGAATTGCAGATGTTTGTAGGAAAGTAGCAATTTTTTTTAGAGGCTTTGGCTACCCCCCAAAAAATAATCTATCATACTGTGATGCATGATCTCAATACGAAACTCGTACATGTGTAATTATAGAAGAAAATAAACATGTCACAAGAAAGCAAATACCTACAATTTAGTATATTCTAGGGCGTTCTCTCGAGATTACAACATGAATTAATTTTGGTTGGCATGGATTTCATAAGCTTCTCAGAGGAAGACTGCGATGTGTTTAACTACTTGAGGTGAAGAGCTTTCTCAGAATTTCTTCATTTCTGTAACAACACCTAACAAATTGTCTTTCAAATTTTCCCGCAAAATCTCTATAACATTAGAGTTTGTAGACTAGGTTGGTGCTTTAACAATCATACGAAAACTTTAGAATTGTCACGTATGAACTTTGTATGTCTAGTGCTTGAGGCCATTCACTTGTTATGACTTAGCAATTCCCAAATGTTTATGCACTAGGCTTCATATTGACATTCAGTTTGCTTAACTATACATTCGGATCCATACTTACATCTATAAAATGCAAATTTCCAACAGCATATGATAACATCAAGCCCTAGGCTGATACTAGCAAGGCGGAGTACCGAAGTACTACTCTGGAGTCAAAATCCAGAGAAGACTAAGTTTATAATTTTGGTCAAGTGCATTTACTGTGAAAAATATTAAAGGGCCACGGTCAACCAAGATATCCTCATTTTAAGTGCTCTAAAAGTACCATAGAGGTTGTCACGTTGGATTCCGTTGGGAAGTATTGAGGAGTACGACAAAAATTCCTTGTCGACCGATCTGGTCTGAGGTTTCAGGACAGCATGTGCAAGATTGCGAGTTCGAATCCTGACTTGGGTATGTCTGTATTCTATTTTTTAGAAAATTTAATGGGTAAGAAAATCCAAACGGAACTCAGTCAGTAGTTATGAGTCCAAACATACAGAACAATTAAACACCTCAGACCACACGACTACCTCGATCGAGAGGGAACTTTTGTCCTTCTCCTCAATACTTTACTAACGGTATCCAACATGATTACCATGGATCTTTTGGCCAACTTCAAATGAATATGTCAGTATGCCTGGCCGTCACCAGTTAATACTTTACACGGTTAATACACTTGACCAAAAGTATAAAGTGAGTCTACTCTGGACCTTGACTTCAGGGGAACACTTTGGCACCACTCCTTCTGAGTTTAGCAGTAGGAAGTAAATGCCTTTATTGAAGTTACTGGTAAGATTTACGCCATACACACACCTTACCATTTAATGAGAAGAGAGAGAATTCACTTTCGTTGGTACAACGTACAGTACTCTTCTACTCAAAATCCTTATGAATTGAATTTACTCTTTAGCGAAAACAATCCTCTTGCGGTGGGTATACTGGATCACAAAAGATTTCTTCATTGCCGTAGAAATCATGTTTTCTCGGTGCATTTATATTTTGGATGTAGGTGCAAAACAATTGGGAATTGGTGAAGATGTACCAAGACAATGATAAAATCAGTAGGCATACAAAGTTCACAGTTAGCTATTCTAAACCTTCCATAAGTTCTCGAAACACCATCTCAGCCTTTAGATTTTTATACCATAGGGAATGTGAGTGACGAGCTTGAAATTAAAGTTTCCGGGTAGTTTTAGGAATAAGGAAGATCTGAAGAAAGCACTCCAGATGGAGTGGTTAAATATGTCTTACTGTGAGAAAATTGGATAAATCCACGTCAGGCCTTCTACGTCAGATTTTAAACTCAGAACGACTTCCTGCAATTGTTGAATTGTATTATGGTTGTTGAATTACGTTTATTTTGTTACACAATTACAAAAATACGAGCTGCATTTTGATGTTAGTTTTCGCAGGATGGAATATATTTATTTAGCCTCTGGCAACAACTGTTATTTTCCTACTAGCAGCTATCATACCAGGAAATGAAACTTTTATTTCGGTAAACATAATATTTTTTGTTTTATAAGCTTATTTTCATGACAGGCTACTATACGAGTTTTATTTTGAGTCAATATATTTGGTGTGTTGAGTAAATACTCAAACATTTGAAATCCAATCTTCGGTATCAATGCAAATAAAAGAAAATACAGTCAGAGATACAGCGAGAGTAACATTCGAGGGAGGCTTTCTATAGGATCATGTAACTCTTAGTTCAATTTCTTGGTGAGTACCGCTCTGCACAAAGGAGGAAGTCCTTCAATAACAGAAAAGGATTTTATTCCTTTATTTGGATTTTTGAAATCCAACTTCTAATGCATTCAAACAGGTAGAGCGACCAGAGATCCAATTTGTGTAGTAAGTGTATTTATTTGTATATAGATCTCTCTATCTAACCCCCACTCCTCACTCTTTCCCACAACATGTGTCCGTGTGCGTTGAACTCTTTGAGCTAGCTTTAAAGACTCAACATTTTTCAAATAGCATATTTATTATTTATTCATCTGTAGAATAAAGAGACATATATATGACATGTTTCAAATTTATTTTAGATTACATTAGTGTTACAACTCTTAATCAGAAAGAAAGAGGCAC
>JAGDQP010008007.1:21953-64316 GCA_022664845.1 Lepisma saccharinum | reverse complement strand
AAATTTATTTTCAGCATTCAATCTGATCTCACTCCAAACCATGTTTCTCTCTTTAGGTTGACCGTTTGCTAGTTATTATGAACTCGGAAAGGTGGCCCAAGAAAGATTAATAGTCTGGCAGTGGACAATGATCTAGGAAAAGCCCTGGATAACTCTGACAAGTGCTTGCATAATTGGTGATTATGTTTGAACGTAGGCTTAAAAAAAGAAACTTATTTGCATTTATAGAATGGATCTTCAGATGCTATTTGAACGGCTCTTGTAAATATGCTATTATACTAGTAAGACTATAATATTACAAATATATATATATATATATATATATATTACTGTAGCATGTAAGCAACTGTGCGACGTGCTAGTCCGTGCAAGATGGATAGGCTAAGTAAGAAGGGAAGATACGACTGAAACTATATGAATTCTAAGTTTCTACGATAATTAGTAAAGATCCCTGACATACATCAATCCACAACTTATTTATGCCCACTACTTTTCTTTACATTTACGATCGTTCACCTTCATATAGTGAAATTGAAAATATCTTGATGACATGTCTACCTTAGATGTTCAAATGGCGAGTTAAGTAGTGTCTCCGCCAATGATGCTTCAGTTTAAATCTGGATGAACACTTATCACACTGGAATGGACGTTCTTCCGTATGTGTTAGAATGTGCCTGTTGAGCTCACTTGGAAAATCAAATTGTTTGGAACACCAAGCACAACAATGCTTCTTACATCCGGACATCTTCGCAACGTTAGCGTTCAAAGATAAATGCGTTCTTGAAGAGGTAACAGAGCTGAAAGGAAAACGACATGCTTTACACATGAATTTCATTGTCATATTACATGCGAGTTTTATACGATGCACCCCTAATTTATTTTTGAGTTTTATTACAATGCTTTTTTCCTTTTATATATATATATATAAGCTCATATATAAGCTCATCTACTACACTTCTGCATCATGATACACTCGAAAAGCGAGCTTCCTTAAGTCGGAAATCATCGATATTTAAAGTACATCCGTCCGAGAAGGAGGGAGTTATCCAAGAGATGTGACAGAAAGGAAAGTTTTTAAAACGTGTGAAACGCTTCTTTGCTGGTTTATTCCGACAAAGTAGTGTAAAAATATCCAATTGATGTAATGACCACGACTGACTGAAGCTAGAGGACTTCTTTGTAATGCTTTCATACGAAATTACTGGTAAATGTATTCAATATTGGATTTAAGGGATTAACTACGATTAAGAAAGTGGAAACACTGCATTAAAGAAAACCAATGGACAAATACATCCACATAACATGATACAGAAAAGCTATAGTTATCAGTGAACACTTCCAATGTGATATATACAGCAAGAGGCCCAGATACCAACTCAGGAACATATAAATGCCATAGTTTAATCTCTGAATGAACCCGTCAGATTACTCGTTGCTCTGCAAACCCTGGGATCTGAATTCGATTTCAAATAGGAGCACAACGAACGTAGTGGTTCAGCATACATTTTAAAACTTTAAAGGTTTCCTTCTTCAACATTCACATCGCCTCAACTCGACAGACATTCCAAACCGCCATCGATTCAACTTACCACGGACCATCCTGTCATCAGTTTCCTACAAGAATATCCATTGTATTCGGACTTGTTGAGGGAACGTAAGCCAATCAAAGGTTTCGGTTACAGAAAACGTTGTATTTATTAATATAATACTTACAGCCGAATTGTCACATTCTTCCCTCACTAAAATTTTAAAAATAAGAAATTTACTGACTCTGTGAGGGGAAAACAATAGTAAGATAGTATTCAATATAACATACGTTAAATATAAGTAACATATACTTTATATTGCAGGATTCCATTCATTTGTATCAACTCTTCTCAATAAACTAATAAATAAAAATATGATATGGGAAAAGTGAACTATACAATTTGAAACTTTCTAAACATATGCACATTTTTACATTAGTAAGTGAGGGGCTCATAAGGAACAATGACCACAACTTTTGTTTTCTGAATATATTTGACAAGTAAGTAATTAAATACAATAGTTAAAAAGTGCAATAAATGAAACAAATCTAGTTATTTTTACCTACATACCACTTCATACGCTTTTTCAGAAACTATCAAATCAACAATAAAAACACCCGTTTCTGTTTTTCTATCCATAAACATTCTCGATCTTAAATGTTTTATGACACATTTTTCCAGGCACGGACAATTGCACAGAAAAATACTTGTATCAACTACATGATCATAATATAGTCTTTTATTTAAACGATTACACAAAAACAATTTACTAATACACGCCACATCAAAATAGTAATGCTGCATATTGCTGATAAGCAGTAATGAAGTTCTGATACTGTAAAGATATCCCAACATAAATTTTAATTCAAGTGTTTTTTCTTATAATGGCGGTTAACAAAATGAACCTTCAAATGTGCCTTTTGATTGAAGCTTGCTGAACATTCGGGACACTGGAAAGGGCGTTCTCCCGTATGTATTAGTATGTGTCTCTTGAGATCCTTTGGCCAATTAAAACTTTTGGAACACCACGTACAACAATGACTCTTTCTGCCACACATCTTTGCAGCATTACCATCAGAAGTTAATCCTTTTCTTAAACATGTAGTGGAGCTGGAAGTAAAATGACATATCCTTTTTTATATCTGACTTTCATTTCCACTCGTCATTTATTCTCTACACTGTTCCGAGATTCTAATTAGGATAAATTGTTTAACAGTTGTTAAGTACGTGACAAAACTGAACTAGATTGGACAAATGTAGCCACGCGGCATTAAGCCATTTTATCCAATACGATAAAACTAGTACCAAAAATCGCTACCAACTCAATTAATGAGGTAAGGGCTCGAAAGAAGTACACAAATATTTATAGATCATACTGCTATTCCTGCATGGCTCTCCAAAATAAACGAATAAGCTGAAAGACTTATAATCACCTAGTCAGGAGTTCGATTCTCGGCAGCGGACGTTGTAAGTAGTGGTTCACAATTACTTGACATTTCAGTAATCATTCTTAGGACGTTAAAATAATCTCGTAGCAATGTCTTCATTCGATGAAATACGAGACCATTTCTCTTTGAAATGGTTTATTATTTTTTTTTAATTTTAAGACCTTTAGGCAACTTTGGCTGAGGACGGGTGAATCATGGAAGAATTAGTGGAATGTAGAAGGGGGGGGGGGGAAACGGGAGAACTGAGAAAAATCACACACACTGTGTTTGTCCACCAAAAAGCCCACAAGGGACGACCCGAGATCGAATGGAGGACCTCACGCACCACAAGTAAACGCTTCACCACGCCCTATATTTTGTTAACCTTCAACAATATGAGCAGTAAATGCATCTCTCACACCCAGTCTTCAGATATAACCATAAAATAACACAAGGAATGCTCGTGATTGTATATAAACTACGAAATATATATCGAATTGTTAACTTTCAACATTTGAATGTGGTGTGAAAATATTAAGTCTGCTACCCTGATTTTCCTAAAACGCTTCTGAAGGGTGACAAATTGTTAACGTTGAGAAGCAGCCCTGTAGCCAAACTATCGAAGATCATGGTGAGGGGGTCTGATTGCTACAGGCCATAAATAAAATTCAATCATAGTGAGCGGTAGGCGGAGGAGAAGGTGGCATGTAGATTATCTGATTAACAGATACTCTAGTTTGGTCTGACAGAGTAACTAATATATTCTTTAAATACTAAAATTCTTTATAATTGAATTTAAGGCTTTAACATTTGTTAAGTATGCGACAAACCCAAATCAAAGTGTTCACAGACGTAATCAACGTGGCATATCCTATACCACCAATTTAATTTAATACAGGAAGAGGTCGGAATACCAGTACAGAAATATTTATGGTAAAACTGAAACTTCTGTATGGTTCTTCAAGATGAACGACTACACTGAAAGACTTGTAATTCGCGGGTTCGGTAGAGATACATTGCACGTAGGTTCAGAATTCACTGACAATAATAAGAATCATTACCTACGACGGTAACATAATCTCGTAACATTGCACTAATTCGACAGAAGGCAATATTATCTCATTAATTATATAAATAAAAAAAACAAAAAAAAAAACAGACTCTATGGGAAAAGAAGAAAAACAGAAAATCATTTTCAACACAACTTTATTCAAGAAACTCAAGCAGCAGAAACTTTATATGTGAAGATCTTCCTTTAAAAAAAGTTTATTTCCCTCAATAATTAAATACGTTATAAAAACAACGAACTATTTAATTTAAAAATTTTCAAAACATACATACATTTTTACATCGGTGAATATTGTCAAAATATTTTTTTCTAAATAATTTGGGTATATAAATACAAAAAATTAAAACCCACGAGAACAATGCTTTACGGGCAGATTTGCTATAACTTCTTAGATATGATTTATAATATTAATTCTGACATAAAGTAAATTTTAACCTTTGCCTCAGTTTATTCTTCTTACATTCTACATGTTAAATCTTTCACGTAAACAAAAACATATATGTTATGCGAACGATCGTAATATATTCTATATTTTAAGAACTACCCAATTAAAGTATTAAAGGATCATCAATAAAAATAATAATATTGAGGTTGCACACGAACAGTAATCAAAAACATTGAACATCCTCACACACAAATTTTAATATTAAGAATTTGTGTTAAGATGGCGCATCATAAAGTGTCTTTTCAAAATAGCCTTTTGATTGAATGCTGCTAAGCATACGCTACACTTGAATGGTCGTTCTCCCGTATGTACAAGTATATGTCTCTTGAGGTCCTTTGGCCAATGAAAACTCTTGAAACACCACGTACAACAATGTTTCTTTCTGCCACACATTTCTCCAACATTACCATCCGAAGTTCTTGACGATGTAGAGGAGCTGGAAGGAAAATGATATATCTACTTTTAATTTCCAATCCATATTTTACTCTACACGCAGTATCAAGTTTGTATTGAGATTCAGAACACACTAAAGGTTAATTACTTTCTTTCTTGAAGTTCTAACATCGTTTCGACTTTTGTGATCAATCCCACTGGTTTCCACGTACCTTTGATTGATACGAGATAGGCAATCATAATTATACTTTATATTATAATTTGACATTTAACATTAGAGCCTTATAAAATTTTAAAACAGATGAGTCTGTTTATTGGTTTTCAAAATTAGGTCATAGGATGAGATTTTCTGGTACATTATTGTCATAGAGTGTAATATTGTGTAACTGTCGAAAAATACCCAGAAAAATTACCCCTACCAAGCCCGGGACACGAACTCAAAAATTCCAGTTTGCGGTTGTGTATGTGGCCCGGAAAGTTGGAGCTTTAGGTTTGAATCTCGGTCACGGTAGCAGTCAATTTTTATGTATATTTTTTTCACAAGTTTATTACGTGTTTCTCCATAAAACAGCAGCTACCTTTACAAAAGTAATATGTTTATACACCCGTATTCCTTCCATTACTCACCCAAGATAAGAATACACAGGCACGCTAAGTTATCCTTAAGCTGTGAACACAATAAGGTGAAAAGGAAAGGTAACTTCTAAAAATGGCTTACCAGTGCACTTTTAAAGTCTGACAAGTTGTACAATATGGCATTAACGACTCAATATTTCCATTTAGATTTGAAATTAAAAGTCCATTTGTTGTGCTTGCAATGTACGTGCAGTACTGCCAGATTTTGCAGACGAAAACAACTCCATCGATTATTTTTTATGAATCATAGTGTACAACCCTTATTTCAGGTTTATTCTGTTTCATAGTTCTAAAACTGGTGGGTTGGGGATACCCCCTCATCCTCGCAACCCTTAAAGAGTTTTATTCTGAGACACGCTGGAAAATATACGACAATTATTACCTGGCTTGGACCACGTCACAAACTATACCGCTAACATACTATCCACATTTAAATATTTATTATATTGTTTCCTCTCTTAAAGAAATAGTGATAAAAAAAAAAGAAATTCATCGACTCTGTACAGGAAAAGGAGAAAAAAATATATAGGAAAATCGCTTTCAACGTAACTTTATTCCAGAAACATATATAATCAAGCTCCTTCTCAATAATAAAATGCGTTAACCAAATAAAGAGCAATATATTTTTAGAAGTTACATAGGATATATGCATATATTTGAGTATTGATAAGTACCAAAGCCTTGTCAACAAAAGTATCGTACATGTAAAATATTGAATTCCAGTGTATCTTTCAAAATATATCTGTTTAATCAATAAATAATACAAAAGAAACAACGTAAGGTGACAAAACAGTGATTAAGGACAGAAAATATTCCTGATATATTTTCACTTGCACTCATGTTTTCCTTTCTTTGCGTCTTTTCAAGGTTACAGTTTTAAAATTCTTACATCAACCAAATACAAGATTTGTTTCAGTTTCCTTTTTTTATTATTTTCATTCTCTAAAATTTTCTAACGTCTAACAATTCCATAACTTTATTCCAAGCAAAGAACCTATGAAGATATTTATTTCGATGATCGTAATGAGTTCTTTAACTACTAAATAATAAAATTACTAATCCATACTCAATAAAAACAATCATTCTGAATGTTGCTAATGAATAGTAATCTAATTGTAACGCTGTAAAGACATTTAATCAGTATTAAGTGTTTTCCTTCAAGTGGCGTCTAATAAAATGAGTCTTCAAATGTGTCTTCCGATTGAAGCTAGCTGAACATTCGCGACAGTGGAATGGGCGTTCTCCCGTATGTATTAATGTATGTCTCTTGAGCTCACTCAGATAAGTAAAACTTGTAGGACACCAAGTACAACAATGCTTCTTTCTGCCACATACGTTTGCAACAATACCATCCGAAGATACTCCCTGTCCTGAAGATGCAACAGAGCTGGAAGTAAAATCATTTATTCTTTTGTAATAAAGTGTATTTGTAATTTGAAATTTATGGTACATTTTACACTAAACACGATTTCAGCTTTCAATTGTTATTCAAAGCACAGTAAGAATTACATATTTTCGGTAATGTTCCAGTACTGGAAGTTCCAACTTTACTTGGATTTTGTAGATCTTTTCGTTCCTGTTTCCACGTATTTCTAATTGATATTTGAACAGCAACAGAGTCTTTATACACTGTGTGTGTGTCCGAATTATTAAAGACAGCAGCCATACCACACCCGTCACGAAAGTCAGTGGTGCTGGTGGCCACGGACGTTTGAGTTCTCATGTACAAGTAAAACTAATAACACAATGGATTAATAGATCCAACTGATTTTGAGTGCGGCGTGATTATCGGTGCCTAAATGGCAGGTGATAACATTTTCAAAGCTGAGACACTATAGAATTTACGAGGTCCAAAGTTCCACAGTGCATCCATCGTTACCAAGTACCTTCCGATATGCTGGAGAACGTAAGTCACTTGAATCACATAAAAGCGTTACCTTAATATCTCTCACTTATAATAAGAAACTTATCGAATCTGTAAGGGAAATGGAGAAAATTGAAAAATAATTTTCACTATTCAAGAAACATAAGCAACGTATATTTCAAACTAACACGAAATCTTAAAAATACATAAAGAAGCTTTTTCTCTATAATAAAAACAGTTTGGAAAAAATAACACTATAATTTTAGATGTTTCAAGGCACTGAACATTATGTATCTTGCCTTAAAACGTGCATGTAACCATTGCATTCAAATGTATGTTCCAAACTATATCTGCTTACTAAAACAAAAACAAAATGAAAATATTACAAAAAGTAGTGAACTTTGCTCAAAAACAGTAGTCAAGTTATGATGCTATAGAAATATCTAAATGGATCACTATATCAAGTATTTCTTTTCGAATGGCGTTCAATAAAATGCGTCTTCAGATTACACTTCCGATTAAATCTTGAAGAACAAACGAGACACTGGAATGGACGTTCTCCCGTATGTATTACTATATGTCTCTTGAGAACACTTGGATAAGCAAATTTTTTGGAACAAAAAGTACAACAATGCTTCATAATGTCAGACATCTCTGCTCTTCCTGTAGGTGAACCAGAGGTGGAAGTAAAATACACATACCTTTAGACCTGAATCCACTTTCTACGCTACACACAATTTCAAATTCTCATTGGAATACAATATACAATGCCTTGTTTGGATTCACGTATTTTTTTTTAATAATCTGTTTTCTGCCTACAGTTACTACGCAAATTTGATTGACAAGAGATGAGTAAATATCTTTATATTTCAGCCTCCAACTTGAAAGCGTTATAAAATATTATTATAGATGACAATATTTATGATTTTTTCCAGCAATACGTATTGCTGTCTTGTGGTGCAATCTTTGTAGACAAATTAATAATAGATAGAAGACAATATAATGATTGCGGCAGAAATTATAGCGAAGGGACATGGAGATTCAATCAACTCTCATTTCGAACACCGTGACTCAGTAATTGGGGATATTTACTTGTAAACTGCCTTCAGACTAAGCTATTTATCTCAAGTTAATAGGAAAAAAAAATCCAGATGTCATGAGCTATTTCTAATGATTACTCACTAATATTGTCTAAACGACTATTGTCTATAATAGTCGTCCAAATGAAACATCAGTAGTTCGACAAGTTGTACAATATGGTTATAACGACCTAATATATCATTTAGATTTGAAATTAGCGTTTCATTTGTTGTGCTTGCAACGTATATTCGCTGTGTCCCAGATTGTGCAGACGTAGAACTTAGAAAAAAAAAAAAATCCAGCGGTTATTTTCCATGAATCTTAGCGTACAGCCCTTGTTTCAGGTTTATTCCGTTTCATTAGTTCTAAGACTTGTGGGTAGGGAAGAGTACGGTGGGAAGGTTTAGTTGTTGTATTGCTGGGCAAATTTTAACTGCGGTATAAAATATTCACATGACATAAATTGCATTTTTTATACGATAAAGCTAATTTTTACACAGCAATATTAATTAATACACCAAGGGTATATACTAGTACGCACGCAATTAGAGATCACATTTTAATTACTGGTGAATCAGCTGTTAATCAATGGGTCCCACTTTAACTTCCGGTAAAGAATTTAGAATTCATTAAAAGTATTAGTTGAGAATTTCCTTAAAATTGAAAATATCAGCCTTAGAACGTTAACATCGGCTACACTCGATGGAAGGCAATAGCAAATCACCACCAGATCACCTTAGATAACACACATATCTACAAGGAGAATACTCCTCATTATTTCAATCCTTAAGGATGAATTTTGAATATTATTTATGTCCTTTAGGCATCTAATGCTCGGGCCGATCAATCCTTAAGAGTTTTATTCTAAGACATGCTGGAAAATGTACGGCAATTAATGCCTGGTTTGGATCACGTAGAAAGACTATACCGTTAACATAATACCCATTGTTAACATTCATATTTATTTCTCCTCCTCTCTCTCTTAAAGAAATAATGATAAAAGAAAGAGAGTGTACAGAAAAAGAAGAAAAATATATAGGAAATTCACTTTAATACCTAAACAGGCGTTCTAATATTAAGTATTTGTCTTCAAGTGGAGTCTAATAAAATGAGTCTTCAAATGTGTCTTCTGACTGAATCGTGCTGGACACACACGACACTGGAAAGCCCTTTCTCCCGTATGTATTAATGTATGTCTCTTGAGCTGACTCAGATAAGCAAAACTTGTAGGACACCAAGTACAACTATGCTTCTTACTGCCACATACGTTTGCAACAATACCATTCGAAGATACTCCTTGTCCTGAAGATGCAGCAGAGCTGGAAGTAAAATCATGTGTTCTTGTATAATAAAGCTTATTTGTTATTTATATCGGAGTCTAATTTTCATGGTAAATTTTACACTAGCCACAATTTCCAGTTTCTATTGACATTCAAAGCACAGTCAGTTTGAATAATTAATTTTCTGTAATGTCCCAGTACCCGAAGTTTCAACTTTGTTCGGATTTTGTCGCTCTCGTTTCCACATATACCTGACTGATATGTGGCTAGCAAAGGAGGTAAATCTTTATACACTGTGTGTGTGTCCGAATTATTAAAGACAGCAACCCTATCACATAACGTCACCCAAAGATCACGAAAGTAGGCAGCGCTGGTGGACATGGACGTTACCAGTTTGTGCTCTCACGTACAAGTAACGCGAACAAGAGAATGGATCTCACTGATTTTGAGTGCGGCGTGATTATGTGTCTGTATGGCAGCTCTTAGCATTTCGAGAACTGGGACATTGATGGAATTTTCGTGGTCCAAAGGTTCACAAGAGCATTGTTACCAAGTACCTTCTGATATGCTGAAGAATATCAGTTGAATCGTATAAAAGCATTAATTTAATATCCACAGCAGATCACTTCCTCAATTACAGAAATAAGCTTATAGAGTCAGTAAAAGAAAAACAGACAATAGGAAAATAATTTTCACTATTCGAGAAACATAATCAATGTATGTTTCAAATTAAATTACGAAGCCTTAAAATTACATAAACAAGCTTATTCTTTGTAATAAAATGCAGTATGGTAATAAAGAATAATATAATTTTAGAAGTTTTAAGGCGTACATACATGTGAACATTGAAAAGTACGGATTTTCCAAAATACACCTGCTTCAACAAACACCAAAAACTAAACAGAAAGATTACAAAAAGTTAAAAATAAAATGCTTAAGTAGCAGACATTTTTCTCATATATATTTTATTAACTTATGGAATATATAATTTCTCAAGAATTAGATTTTTATTACAAATTGTCACTTAAAAAAAGTCTCAGTTCGCTCCATCAAATTTTCTACTTTTTAAAACTTTCAAATCACACGATAAATAGCTGATTGTAACATGTTGCGTGTAATATCTTTATTTTAACCACTACACTTTAAAAAAAAGGCCAAGAACAGTAACCAAATTATGATGCTGTAGAATGCCTAAATAAACCACTACATCAAGTATTTGTTTTCGAATGGCGTTTAGTAAAATGCGTCTTCAGATTAAACTTCCGATTAAATCTTGCAGAACAAACGGAACACTGGAATGGACGTTCTCCCGTATGCGTCAAAATATGTCTGTTGAGCTCACTTGGATAAGCAAAACTTTTGGAACACAAACTACAACACTGCTTCTTACTGCCACACATCTCTGCAATATTAGATAATCCTTTTCTTGTGGGTGTAGTTGAACTGGAAATAAAATACATACTCTCTTAGTACAAAATGTGTTGGTTTGATTCACATATTTTAAAAAAAGAGAAAAAAAATAGGGTGCGGGGTTAGTTACTGTGCAAATTTGATTAATAAGAGTAAATATTTTTATACTTCATCCTCCAACTCGAAAGCTTTATAAAATATTATTACAGATGACAATATCTATGCATATTTCTTGTTCTCTCTAAAGGGTTAGGACGGGTAATTTTGCGTTATATTGCTGCCTCGTGGAGCAATCTTTACAGACAAGTTAATTATGAGACAAAATAACGATTACGGCAGAAATTATAGGGGAGATTCAATCAACCCTCGTTTCAAACACCGCGACTCAGTAAGTTGGGGATATTCACTTGTATAATGGAGAGAACACCCTTCAGACTGAACTATTTATATCAAGTATATATTAAATAAAGCTAGATGTCATAAGTTATTTATAATCAATACTCAATTGAAAATCTAGTCTGAATATAAGAGTCGTCCAAATGAAACACAGATTCGGGTTGTCGAAGGATTCGTAAACGTATCGATCTATGGAACACCTGCTTCGATCAAAGGGGGTGTGTATACCTACCACTACTAACAACATGTCTTGATGCAACCATTACGCGAACAAAATATATACTCAACCAATACCTACTCTATGTTCAATTTGAACGACCCTTATATAATTACTGAAAACTGAATAAACGGACAATTAAAAAAATCTCTCCTTCGGTTCCTTTGGAAGGTAAAAGATTTGGCAAAATACCTGATAAACGCTTTAATCGTGAAAGAATTAATACCTTTCAGTTTCTTTCCAGTTTCAAATTGAAAGTTATATTATAACCGAGAACTTTCCATTTTCCGTGTTATTCTGAACGACACCTATTATTAGTAGATAACCACAAAAATGTACACCATCATTTAGTTAGTCACTTCTTACATCAGTCATTTTCTAAATACAATAACTGAATAAAAGATAAACACCATGTACTTTAAATCAAAGAAGCAGAAAATATATAAAGAACGTTTCTCTGTATTAAATTATGTTATGAAACAAGCAATCATATCATCTCAAACATTCCAATGCACGCGTAGATTTGAATATTGGTAACTATAAGTTTTACCTTCAAACATGCACATGTAAAACAGGTAAACACTTATTCTATATTCAGACAAGTTTCAAAATAAGTTTGATTAATTAAGTACAATAATTAAACAAGAAAAGAAAAAATACGAAAAGGAATAAAAATACATAATGCTTTATTGAAAGACATTTTCTGATACGTATTTTTTTTTTTTTTTCTTAAGAAGCAGATACCACTTCTTTAGTCTTCTGTACAACGAATTTTAAAATTGTAACAACAAAAAAACAAAAACATATTTGTGTCAGTTCTAGAAACGTTCAACGATGTACACCTCAGAACTTACATGACACAGATGAGAACATAAAACACATATTGATATACTCTTCACGTATAAATCTTTGTACACAAAAATGAAAGGAAAGTCTCCAATGATCTCTCAAACCACTGAACCGATTTCAACACTTTTTGGTATGAACTTAGTTTTATGTTTGGCCTTTAGGCATATAAAGTTCAGGCCAGGATAGGGGAGGGGAAGAAAGCGGACCAGGGCCTAAGTTGAAGGTGCCATGCATTTGTCTGGTGAGGCTGAGGAAAACTCCTTGAAAAAAGCTCATTCAGGATGGTATGAACCTGGTTTTTGTCACTCCAAGGATTTTATGATCTCAATTTAATGATAACAGTGACCAGGAGTCGCGGCAATATACCATCAAAACGTTCATTGTTTATAACAATGACGTAAATATATTGTTTATATACCTTTATTCAATTTCTTTATTATTGAAAGCCAGAAATAATAACTTACTTAAATTTTTAATTCCAATTTAAATTGAGTTATACCAAATTTTAAATACATATGCACTAGGTGACACGTTTATAATTGTTTTAATGAGTACAGTTCCTCTAAAAACAGATTTAGTTTGAGGTTGTTATTAAATTAATTGTGAATGGAAAAATGAACTTGTGTCGTTGTTAAGATATTCAAAATACACATTTCAATTTGGAGTGTCTGTTTTAGTTGCGTAAATGTTGTGTCACAAAGTGTCTTTTCAAATTACTCTTCCGATTGAATTTTGCTGGACATAAGCGACACGGAAATGGACAATCTCCTGTGTGTATAAGTATATGTCTCTTGAGATCAGCTGACCGATCAAAACCTTGGGAACACCACGAACAAAAATGCTTCTTACTGCACGACATCTCTGCAACATTATTATCCGAAGACAGCCCTCTTCTTGTAAATGTAGCACGGCTGGAAGTAAAATACATTTCCTTTAAGGACTGAAACTAATTCCCACGCTACACACAATTTTATGATAAATACACAAAAACAACAGTGTACTGTACTTTAAGTGCAATGAAAGCACAGTAACACGGCGTTCAACCAAGTTTTTAAGAAAACCATCAAGACAGCATTGGACAGAGGATCCTTATACGCTATTCTTTTTCAAAACAGCCACACAATACAATCGCTGATATATTAAAATAATAATAATAATATTTTTTTTAAAAAAATATCTGAACTTTCATTGCAACAAGCAATGACGTGAGTTGTAAAGTTATCCAAAGTTCAAATTTCAATCGACTACATTAGTTGCGTAAATGTCGTATCAGATAATGTCTCTTCAAATTACACTGGCGGTTGAATCTTGCACAACACATGTGACACTGGAATGGACGTTCACCCGTATGTGTGAGTATGTGTCTTCTAAGTTCAATTGGCAGACAAAAGCCTTTCGAACACCAAGGACAAAAATGCCTCTTTCTGCGACGCATCTCTGCAATATTAACCTCCAAAGAAAATCCTATTGTCGAAGATGACGAGGAGCTGTAAGTAAAACGATAAATATACTATTTTTTTCAAATATCTCTAAATTTACATACCGTGTTGTCTTCTACACTACATACAATTTCGAGTTGTCACAGAAATTCAGTATAATATATAACGATTATTTCTTCCGTTTTCCTCTAGGACTCGACGTTCTAAACCTTGCTTTAATTCAATTGCATTACTTCGGCAATGGTTAATACGCAAATCAAATTTGGCATTAGTCTTAAATACTTTCTGATCTAATGGACTGTAAAATTAAATATACAGTGCTTTTTTTTTCTACGAAGAAAGGTTCCGGTACAAATTCATATGCCAATTTATACGATAATTTTTACAACTAATTTAAGTGACTTGAGTCAAAAATGTGCCGGTACGATGCACCGTTGCGTATCGCCAAAAAAGGATAATGTGTCTTGTGTACTTTGGAATTATTGTTCATACGTTTGTTTGTATTCGAGAAGAATTTGTTCCTTTTATGATGCCTTTTTTTTTCATTAAAAAAATAGTTCAATTATAAAATGTACCTGGCTATACTGAATTAATTTATCCCGATCACTCACTTCCTTCTTGATTCTTTTCCTTTCTGTATTATCTAATTTCGAGTTGGTGTACGCAATGGAGGACGACGGTGTGTCAGCATCGAAATCGATTGAGATAAATTAATTTAGTGATCCAAATCTGAAAACCGTTACAGCTAAGAAACTACACTCTATTATTGAACTATACTCTCTCATGCGCTACAATCGAATTATTAAAAATAAAACTATATTTACTTATAGTGTAGTCCTCAGTTGCGACGCCGTTTTATTTATAATTCCACGAAACGTGTTTCGGCCTCTAACGGAGATCTTCACGTACCGACAACTGTCTAAATATGTGTATATTATATGAACGAGAAGACAAACAAAAATGTGTTTAAAGTGTTTTGTTATCCTACTGTAACCTACATATTCTAACATTCTGCTGTTTTCAAGTGTGGCCAGATTATGTGCTTTAATTTTATTAAAAATTACTAAATGTATTTTGTCCATTGTTTGGTATGATTCTGTGTAAATATATGTCTGAGACTGAAAAAAAAAAAATTCTTTAAACAAATATTATTTGGATTTTTATAAGTTTGTAAACCTAAATTGAGTCGTGTGTCATAAGATCTTAAAAATACTCACTTACGTTATTGTTTGCGTTTGTCAAGTACGTTTCCTCGATGAAAGGGCCCAAATTTGTGTAGGTTTCCTTTGTCTGTACTTAATTCCAGAATTTTTGAAACTATCGAGCATGCTTCCACAACACTCCAGTCAATGTTATTTCCAAAAATTATGAATTATTCTGGTCAATGCTATATGATGTTGCTCAGTTTGCAACTGTTGGGATCTCGATACTGGATTGTTTGTGTTGGCATCACTTTCGTGTTCGCTAATTTTTACTGACAGCCAATCTATGTACCGTTTTACACAATAGTCAACTTATTATATTCCTGATCTTTGTGTGTTATCCATGAAAAAAGATTCGTATCCTTCTTAAGATTTTCCTAATATATTTAGTGTGCTTAATGCTAGTGTTATGTCATATTTATTAAAAATCTTTTTAGTTGCTGTGCTAGTCATGGAACGTGCTGTGCCAGTTGGGCATACTAACACAATGAATACTATTAAGGTTTTTTTCTTTCTTTTTTTAATCAGTTGAATGTGGATTGTGCAGAGGCGCCATTTTTCAAGTTGATCATTAGTGTAACCGTTTTGTGTTCCTAGAGAAAATATGTATTTAATTTCAGAGGCCAAATCGGGGAGCTGGAACAAAGTTTGTAGGCATGAAGCAAGAAGGTTTTCCACTCATTTTTTTAAACATATATGAACGACAAGATTGTTTAATGAAGGTTTCTCGTAGAAGGAGGTTTGAAATTTGTCATCCTTCTCTATAAACTAGGAGGTTTAGATAATATAATTCCCCAGACTTTGCAACTCATGTGTGTGGGGGGGACGAGAGAGAGGGAGAGATTTCATATTTTGAAGAGTACATGACAAATGACAAGCAATAATGAAATTTAGAAAAGCGGCCCCAGTAATTCTTGCGAATGTCTATCAACTGAACTATCTGAGATGTTCATATTGTTTATTTTAGCTGAGACTTTAGAATTTTCGTACATGTTAACGTCATATGCCTACGCAATTACGGAAATTCTAATTTCTAAGCTAAAAATAAACAATGTTAAAATCTCAGATAATTCATTTGATACACATTCACATGTATTATTGGTGTGCTTGTTTTATGTCAAGTACTCCTCAAAAAACACACACACACATGCACGCATATGCAGCGTAAGTACGGAGGCCTCTTAAATCCATCGAGTACAAAATCCAATACTGAATCTTAAATGCATATTAATAAGCCTACAAAGGTGAGCCCTGGTTTAGTTCTACAACTTTATTTTTGGACTTGTTAGAGAATATACAATAACTTATACCGTAGAACGGGGTTACTTGGTGACACCTACGGGGTAACTTCATGCCACAGACGCTTCAACACATAAGAGTCCGTGTAGAGAGAGCAGTGCTATTAGTTGACATATTGAAGTGCGATGTGTCCGTGGACCAGTAATGGTGCTGCCATCTAGCGTAAAAAATCTCAACGTTGTGAACAAGCCATATCTACAAGGACTTTTACGTTGAATTGTCCGTGGCATCAAGTTACCCCGCTTGTCACCAAGTAACCCCGTTCTATGGTATGATTAATTTGGATCACATAAAAAGATTTAATTTAAACAGTTTTCAAAACAGACTTATCGAAATCTCGTATTTTTAAGAAAAACTTACACTTTTCGATGCTATAGTTAAAAAAGAAAAGTAATAGCAAAACATTTTTCTAAATAGCTGAATACAAGATAGATAAGGTAAATTTAAAATAATAATAAAATACGAAAATGTGTCCGAACAATTTATCAACAATAAAATACGTCATGAAACAAAAATTATATAATCTCAAAACTTTCAAGACATATTACATTAAACATAGTAAATGCCTTCGAACACGTATTAAAACGCTTACATAATTATTCGATATTCACAAGTTTTAAATAAGCTTGATTAAGTAGCAGTAACTAAAAATTTAAAGGAAATTTAAGCAAACTAATCCATATCTTATTACACGATGATTCTCATATTTCTCTCACACATAATGAAACAAGTTAGTGAGACAACGAACAATATAATTTTAGAGTTTCCAAGTCATACGTAAAGAACATTATATTAATTGCTTCAAAATTATCGAAATAAAAAATACATAAAAACTAAAAGAAAAAATCTACAGTGTAGTAGACATTTTCCTTACATATATTTACCAATTTATAAAGTCTTCTCAGGAATACATTATTAATGATTCTTACATAAACCGATATTAAGATATATTTCAGTAACTCCACACCGAAACAGATTGGTTATAATGTAATATGGTTGATCGTAACACATTCGTTATTCTAAGTACTACACAATAAAATTACTAATAAAGAAACATAGAAATTCTCCACGTTGCTTATATGCAGAAATCTGGTAGTGGTGTGGTACAGATCTTTAAAACCATCATAATAAACCTTAGCTGTCTATATGTTTTCTTTTACAGTGTGTCTTCAAACTGCTCTTCTGAGTAAATCTCATTAAACACACGAGACACTGGAATGGGCGTTCCCCCGTATGTGTTCTAGTATGTCTCTCCAGCTCAAAAGGTCTACAAAAGGCTTTGAAACACCAAGGACAACAATGCCTCTTACTGCCATAGTTCTTCGCATTGTTACCATCCCAAAATAAACTTGAAGATATAGAGGAGCTGAAAGTAAAACGATATATTCTTTAAAAAAATCGTTCATTTGCATACTGCGTTTTACATTACATACCCATCTCAATGCTCACAAAGATTCAATATAATACAATTACTGTCGGAAATTATATAAACAATAGTTACTGTGCAAATTTGATTAATTCAAGGCGACCAATATAATTTGGCCTCTCCCTAAATTTTCCTACATTTCTACCTTCTTTTAGACCTTTAGACCCCTGTGGGTGAGTGGTAATGCTCGCTACCTTGTAATACAATGAATCGCGGGTAAGATTCTCAGTGGCGACACAGTGGTCCGCAGCCCACATTAAACCATAAGTCCCGTCCTTAGGACTTTATATTCTTCCGATGAAAGGCAATGACAAACCAGCATCGGTTCACCTTCTCGCGGGACCTTCGGTGCATGAACCTACCTTCGGGAAGAATATTCATCTTCATCATTCAAAACTTTATTATAGTTGTAAATATCAATCAAAATTTCCTATATTCTCTGGAACGATTAGGAGTTCACTTTCTGATATACTGCTGTTTTGACGTGTCTTTGAAGGCAAAGCTATTAAGGCTAAAGACAAAACACAGATTAAGGGTGCATACCTACATAACATCAAGACGACTCAGTCTGAGTTCGCCACTATGTAAGTTGAGAATGTTACCCTATATATTGAAGTGAATTGTCTTCAGACAACTATTTATTAGCTTACATTAATAATAATAATAAAAAAAAACGGTGTTGTTAGAAGGTATCACTACTACTTCATAAATTGAACACACTACGGCAGTTGGATTTCCGCCAATCTAATTTCTCTCTTACGCTGTAACCTATGTTCCGGTTTCTACATTGATAAAATCCAGACAGACACTTCTAACAATCTGCATCAACAATTATAGTTATTCCTCAAAATCACAACGACCACACTCACCTCCCCATGGCAAAATACACTTTCATATCACAGCAGTACTTTTGACGAAACCTTCCAATATCAGGATTCTGAAAATTCTCAATCCTGATTCACCTGTCACAGAAAGGAACAGATAGTAGCAGACATACACCTCTATCATCTACGCCAACCACGAACCCGGCATTAACTATATGTAATTCCTAGTACCCCAGTTTATGTTCTTTAGTTTTCTTCTTTTCACCACTACCCTCCCCCATTCTTTCCGTTCATTATTATTTTTCTTCATTTATTTTTAATGTGCCTATTATTATTTCTCTTCATAATTCATTTTAGTATTATTATTATTTATCACCCTGTTTTCTTATGCTCATTATTCCTTCAAGAAGCCTCTATCGACTCCTAATTACTTCCCTTCCTCCCCACTTCCCTCGCATTTACTTTTCTTTCCGACCACTTTAGTAATTTTCTGCCCTCCATGATCTAGCTACCCCATTCCTTAGCTTTCGGTCAGCAGTCGATCCTCATTACCACTTCTATCTATCTATTTTTAATTTCTATTATGTGATCAAGTTTTGCCGGAACGTTATCACCTTTCTGTGTGTGTCTGTGAAATACCAGTACACCTGTCTGTCCCTCCCTTACCGTAACATTTTTTTTTCTATCTAATTTTATCACAAAAAGCTTGTGACTGCAGGAGAGCAACAGGTTCACAAACAACATACCACATATTTGCCAAAGACGTGGTCACAGCATTGAGTAGAGAAGAGATAAAAGAAAAGTCACACAGGAGTGGCTATGCAGTTATACCGGAAGCTTAGTGTAACAAAGCAGCCAGGCTATGAAGACGGGAAAAATTACTGAAGTAGCTTGAACAAATGTGACGGCAGAGAGGGAAGAAGTTTCTTGAAGGAGATACAAGAATAAAGAAACAGCGGGAAAACAGTATAATAATAATAATAATAAATAGCGGAGACACTCTCCTCTCCCTGCAAGAAATTCTCGTACTGTACATCTAGTTCCTCTCCAAATAAATTGCCATCCCTGACTTCATTGACACGCTCTGTTCTCACTATCATCTCACTGTAGCAGACCGTTAGACATAAATACAATTCAACAGTTTTTTTTTTAACCAACCCCATAAACTGCAACAAACTGAACAAAATATTGTGTATATTAATTCTTTCTACGTTTCCTAGGACAGTCCTGTTCTTATTCTATTTTAGGCAATATGGTGGAGTGGTGTGATAAAAAAAGACATTTCTAATTTGACTTATATACGAAGTACAAGGTTCACTTAAATGTCATAGTCAGATTTCTACAACTTTATTTTTGGACTTGTTGAACAATATACAGAAAATTATCATTGACAAATTTACATAAGGTGTTTAATACAGTTTCTAAAGTACAATTGTCGAAATCCAGTATTTAAATAGAATTTCACTTTTCGATGGTGTAGTTCAAAACAAGAGCAATAACAAAATATGTTCATGGATAGCTCAATACAAGATAGATAAACAATGTATATTTGAAATCAGAGGACACAAAACTACATAAAGGAACGTTTTATTAATAAAATATGTGATGAAACGAAGATTATATAATCTCAAAACTTTCAATACATTCTACAATTGAAAATTAATAAATGAGTCTTGCCTTCCAACATGCATACAAAACACTACATTTGAATTGATAAATTGATTTTGAATTATTGATAATTGATTTGAAATTTTGATAATTGATTTGAAATTATCTGAATGAAAAACAAATTCAATCTATAAAAACTAAAAGAAAAAGATGGTGAAAAAGTGAACAAAATGCTTTAGTATAGACTCCTCCTGACATATATTTACCAATTTGTTAAGTCTATGCGATTAAGGTCTTCTCACGATTAAATTTTTCAAAATTCTTACATAAACCGAAATTAAGATTTACTTCAATGTCTCCTCGTCCAAGCTTTCAATAGTTTCACAATATCTTTTTCCAAGTGTAGAAAACCTGAAGAGAAAAGTTAGTGTAATATGGTTGATGGTAACACAATCGTTATTATAACCACTACACAAGGAAGCTGCTAATACAGGCTAAAAAACAAAAAATAAATTTTCAACGTTGCTTACAGATCTTTAAACAATAAATGTCAAAATAAAGTGTCCGGTTCGCCTTAGGTGTGTACATGTTTCTTCATAAAATGTTTCTTCAAATTACTCTTCTCACTGAATCTAGCTGTACATGTGCGACACTGGAATGGTCGTTCACCCGTATGTGTTCGTGTGTGTCTCTTCAGCTCAGCTGGTCTACGGAAGTCTTTGGAACACCAACTACAGCAATACCTCTTCTTGCCATACTTCTCTGCATTATTAGCGTCCAGAGATAATCCTATTCTTGAAGATTTAGGGGAGCTGAAAATAAAACGACATATTCTTTTTTTAAAAAAGTCTCTACCTTGCCTACATTACACACGAATCTTAAAACTCACACAAACCTCCCCATAGCAAAATACACTTTCATATCACGGTTGTAGTTTTGGAAGAAATCTTCGATGTTAGGATTCTGAAAAAATTCTCAATCCTGATTCATCTGCCACAGATAGAAACAGATGGTAGCAGACATACACCTTTATCATCTACGCTAGCCACGAACCCGGCATTAACTATATGTAATTCCTAGTACCAAAGTTCCAGTTCTTTGGTTTTCTTCTTTTCACCACCATTGCTTCCACTATCCTTCCCCATTCTTTCCGTTCTTCATTTATTATTTAATGTGTCTATGATTATTTCTCATCATCTCTCATTCTATTATTATTACTCGCCGCTGTTTCTTTACGCCTTTTATTTCCTCAAAAACTCTCTTCGGTTTCCTAATTACTTCCTTTCCTCCCCACTTCCCTCGAATTTAGTGTTCTCTCCGTCCACTTTAGTAATTTTCTGGCCTTCATGACCTGGCCATTCCGTTACATAGCTTTCAGTTAGCAGACGCTCCTCATCATTACTTCTGTCTATCAATTTTTAATTTATATTGTGTGATTAAGCCTTTCGAGAACAGTAACCACTTTTATACGTGTGTCTGTAAAATGCCAGTACACCTGTCTGTCTCAATTATTGTAACACATTTTTCTCTATCTAATTTTATCATACCAAGCTTACGAGTGCAGGATAGAGCAGCAGGTTCCTAAAAATAACACACTATACTTTGCCAGAGACATGGTCACAGCACTGAGTAGAAAAGAGATGAGATAAGAGATGAATAGTCACAGGAATGCATCAAGGTTGATTGACTTAAATCAAAAATATATCTAAGATTATATATATATATATAAGTGGAAATAAAGTACAGCATTTTTAATGATTCTGTGGTTTGAATCATATGTAAGCTTGAAATTTACCTTTTAGTCCCTATATCCTGATAGGTTCCTATGGTGTAAATAAAAACCCAAGTGACTGACCTAGAATTTTAACAGACTATTTGATTGGTTCATTTTGATTAGCGAAATTTTAGAAGAAAACACAGGAACCCAATTCAGATTATAAGTTTACAATTTGTGTTACAAATATATTTATTTTTGTAATGCATATGAAAACGAACACACAGAAAACAAGATCCAGTTTTTGTTTACAGAACAGAAAATGTTGTTTCGTAACATTACCTACTTTGTGTATTTATATTTGTATCAAATTATCTGTTCTCTTCACAAATTGCTCAAAAGCAATTTATACTCAATGGAAGTATAAAGTTTACCTATGTGTATGCTGAAAGATGAAAATGCAAAGCTGCGTATCCTCCATTGATGTGACTGCATTAAATAGCTCTCATTGAATTGAATTTGATCTAAGGCCTTTACAAAATTTTGTATTTTCTCTGGAGCGATTAGGAGAGATCAACTTGTGAAATATTGCTATCTTGAGGTATATTTGCAGGCAAAGCTATTAGGGACAGAAGACAAAATGCCAGTTAAGGAAGTATACGTACGTAACTGGAAGGGAAAGCAAGGAGGCTTAGTTTAAACCCGGTACTCTGTAAGTTGAAAATGTTAACCTATATATTGAAATTAACTGTCTTCAGACAACTATTTATTAACTTAGGTTAATAATACAAAAATGAAGTCACTAGCTGGTTATAACGAGCACTATCATTATTACCTCATAAACTGAAGGCACTTCGACAGTTGCATTTCCGCCAATCTTATTTACCTCTTACACTGAAACCTTGTTCCGCTTTCTACATTGAGAAACCCAGACAAATGAGCATCAACAATTATCGTTACTCTTCCAAATCGCAAGTACCTCATCTCCCCATACCAGTGGCCTGAGCCAAAGTTACCTAAAGGCCTTCAAAATTCAATTCCCCATACCAAAACATAATCCACATCACGGTTCTACTTTTAATGGAATCTTCCATATCAATGTTCTGATAATTCTCAATTCTGATTCACCTGCCAGTTTGGAAGAGATGGGAGTAGGCATAATCTATATTATTTTCGTTAACTACGAACCTGACCTTAACTACCTGCACCCAAATTCTTCTTTTCCGGTGCTTCCACCATCCTTCCTCATTGCTTTCGTTCTTTATTATTTTCTTCAATTATACTTTTAATGTCTATTATTAGTATGTCTTTTCATCTTCCATTTTATTATTATCCCCCGCTGTTTCTTTAGGCCCGTTATTCCTTCACCAAGTCTTTCCAACTCCTAGTTACCTCTCTCGTCATTTAGTATTTTTCCAGTCAATTTAGTAATTCTCCTGTCTCCATGACCTGTCCGCTAACTACTAACTTTCAGTTAGCAACATAACCGGTCCTCACCCCCCACTACAAGGTATCTACTTTCCATTTCCACTATGTATGAACAAGCCTTTGAAAAAACGTTGCCACCTTTCTATGTTATGAAATACCCGTACACCTGTCCAATATAAAAACATCTTTATTCTACCTAAAACGTTACGAGCGCACGACAGAGCAGCAGGTTCCCAAACAATACACTACACATTCGCCAAAGACGTGTTAACAGCACTGAATAGAGAACAGATAAAGAGATGAATAGTTACACGAGTGTCTATGCTGCTATACCGAAAGTTCAGTAACAGAGTAGCCAGGAAATGAAGGCAGGAAAATTACTGAAGTACATGAAAAAAAAAAAAATGGCGGCAGTGAGGAGGCAGATAGGTAAGGAGTCGTTAAGATGTTTTCTAAAGATGCAAGGATAAAGAAACAGCGGAAAAATATAATAATAATACTATAAAAAAGAGAAATGCGGAGACACTCTCCTCTCCACTCAAACAATCTTGGCAAATTGAACATCATATTTCTTTTCAAACAGCCCTGACTTCATTGATACGTTTCGTTCTCCAATAACCTCACTACTGCAGAACGTACGCGTAGATTGAGATACAACTGAACAGAATTCAATGAAGTTCAACGAACTTGCGATTTATTGTGGATATAAATTCTTTCTATATGTCTTAGGAGAGTTATGTTTTTCTAATTCTATTTTACGCAATATGACGTCGTGGTAGGATAAAAATAGACATTTCTAATTTGACTCATATACAGATTCCGAGATACACTTAAATGTCAAATTCAATTTTATAGAACTTTAATTTTGGACTTCCTGGACAATATATAGAAATTTATCATTGACTTGGATCAAACAGAAACCTATGCTGTTTAATACAGTTTTCAAAGCACAATTGCTCATATCTAGTATTTAAACATTACACTTTTCGATTGCGTAGTTCGAAAGAAGAGCAACAACGAAATATTTTTCTAAATAGATGAATCAAAGTTGGATAAACATGGTATATCTAAAACCGGGCTTGAATACTTAAAAAAACGATGAAACGAACATTACATAATGCCAAAATTATCAATACATACTACAATTAAACATTGGTAAATGGGTTTTGCATTCAAACGCGCATTAAAAGGATTACATATTTATTCCATGTTCACAAATTAAAAAAAAAAAAAAAAATATATACAGGAATTAAGAAATATTAAAAAGGAAGAATAGTTATCAATACCTTATTACAAGTTTTTCTCACACAAAATAACATAAGAAATGCAAACAAAGAAGGATATACCTTTTAATTTTCAAGTCAAGAATGCATCTTCCCTTCAACGTGCAAATAGAACATTATATTCAAAAAATTGCTTCGAAATCATCTGAATAAAAGAAACAAATTCAGTTACATAAAAAGGTGGAGAAAAGTGAACAAAGATGCTTCTGTGCAGATTTTTCTTACATACATTTTACTAATTTATTAAGTCTATGGGACTTTTAAAAGTTTTCTCATGATTAGATTTTTCATAATTCTTACATAAATGTGAATTAAAATTTCTTTCAATGTCTCCTCCTCCAAACTTTCTAGGTTTCAACACTTTCTAAACATCTTTATCCAACTGGAGAAAACATAAACATATTAGTTATTGTGTAACATGGTTGATCGTAACAAATTCGTTATTTTAACCACTACACACTAAAATTAGCAATTCAGGCTAAATAAATAATAGAAATTCTCAACGTTGTTTATAAGGAGCAATCAGGTAGTGGCGTACAGATCTTTAAACCATAGATTTCCAAAATCAAGTGTTTCCCTTAGCTGCCATATGTTTATTCATAAAATGTTCCTTCAAACTACTCTTCTGAGTGAATCTAACAGAACAAATGTGACATTGGAATGGTCGTTCACCAGTATGTGTTCTTGTATGTCTCTTCAGCTCAGCTGGTCTATAAAAGCGTTTGGAACACAAACTACAGCAATGCCTCTTATTGCCATAGTTCTTCGAATTATCACCATCCAAAGATAATCCTATTCTTGAAGATATAGTGGAGCTGGAAGTAAAATTACATATTCTTAAAAAATACACTTCTAATTTGTATAGTGCGTTCTACATTACACACACTTCTCAATGCTCTCACAAATTCAATATAACAATTGTCCAAAATTCTAAACCTTGCTTCTATTCAAGTGTATATCTTGGAAATAGTTATGAGCTATGCTAATTTGATTAATACAGTGCGGCAAATATCTTTATATTTTTGCCTTAACCCTAAATCTTCCTATATTTTTTGGCGAACCGTTATGGCGTTTCTATGTGTGTCTGTGAAATGTCAATACATCTGTCTGTCTCTCCAATATTGTAACACTTTTTCTTTTCTACAAAATTTTATCATACGAAGCTTACGAGTGCATGTTCACAAACAACACACTATACATTTGACATAGACGTGGTCACCACAGCATTGAGATACGAGATGAATAGTCACAGAAGTGGTCATGTAGTGATACCGGAAACTCCGTAACCAAGTAGCCGCGCCCTCCCTCCAAATTACAAGTCCCGACTTCATTGACATGCTCCGTTCTCCCATAAACTCTATATTACAGACCGTAGAGGTAGCTTCAGATAGTGATAAATACAATTCAATAGAATTCAACCTAGTTTTTTAACCAACCCCACAAAATTCAACGAACTTAAATAATATTATGGTGTGACGTCATGTGTTATGTAAATATTGACTGCATATGTTCCCCCTTATTTCATTATATAGCTTGATAAATTTGGGTTTTTGATATATTAATACCTAACCTGACTTTATCTGAAACGAATTAGTTTACTATTTTAATCTGTCAATATAATAGGCCTAAAGTTTTCGCACTCTCAAGGACTTTCCTTTAAATATTTTTAATATGCCATATCATCAATAAATATATGTGTGCGTATACAAAGGATATTTTAAAGAAGCAAATGAATATTAATCGCTTTTGCGCCAGAACTGTTTTAAAGAAAGAGGACTAAATTGAAAGAAAATATTTAATTATTTGGCAATAATTATTTATTTAGATATTTGTAATTTTCATAAATCTGAAGATACAGAAACGGCAGAAGCCGACGAATTTTAACGAGCTCCCCCCGAGAGAGGAATACATAAGACGAAGCTGAGCATTGTATCGCCACTTGTACTTGGGCTTCGGCCCAAACCATTTGGAGCTATCTTCAAATTAAGGTGGCTTATCCAAGGTTATCTTCAAACTAGGTAACCTTAAATAAAGGTGGTCATCTTGTGTTCACTTTGGGTTTATCAGATTCCCTTAGGTATTTCAGGATTTCCTTTTGCATTCTGATATATCTTATTCTTAAGTATGAGGAATATTCCTCTCTTATATACTGATTTATCTTAACCTTGGGTATTTCGGGATATTTCATGCCCTTCTCTCTCGGTCTATCTTCAACCAAGGTGGATCAAGGGGAATCTTCTCTCTCTAGTGACTTACCTTAATCCAGGTAGGTCAGAAATTCAATTTCACTTTTCGTTCCAAACTACTAATCTTTATTGCCTTTCAGCTCAACAAAAAATACCACGCCCAAGGCTGGAGCATTAGTGATAACTCTACAGTACAGAGTCACTTGGGGGTAGTTTGGGGACGTCACAATGGATAGTAATTCTTTACACGTGTCCTAGGTGAGTTTTGTTCTTATTCTGTTTTACGCAATATGGCGTCATGGTGTGATAAAAATTGACATTCCAATTTCATTTATACACAGCACAAAATATTAAATGTCATATTCATATTTATACAACTTTATTTCTGGACTTCTTGGACAATTTACAGAAATTTATCATTAACTTGGATCACATAAAAAGGCATGCTGTTTAATACAGTCTTCAAAGCAGAATTGTCGAAATTTCGTATTTAAATAAAATTAAACTTTTCGATGGTGTAGTTCAAAATAAGAGCAATAACAAAATATGTTCCTGAATAGCTGAATCCAAGATAGATAACCAAGATATATTTGAAATCGAATGACCAAAAAACTACATAAAAGAACTTTTTATTATTAAAATATAACATCAAACGAAGATTATATAATCTCAAAACTTCCACTACACGAACATTGAGTTTTGCTTTCAAACGTACATTAAAACTCATACGTCAATTCGATTTCCACAAATTTCAAATAAGCTTGATTAATCATCAATAAAATATTTTATATAAACGTCGTCTTCTACGTCTCGTATATGTTATTATGGTAATTGTAGGTTAGGTATATATTGATAGTAATACGGAGTATGCTCAAGCACTAGAAGTACGTCCACTGCAGTTTATTCCGATACTATGTCACTGTGTAAGCCTTTATGTTCTCTGTATACAGTTTATGTATGTAACTGTACTCACACGGGTTAGGTGGAAGAACAGCGTCAGCTGAATCTCACCCACGCTAATAAGGAATGTTTGAATTGAATTGAATTATTACAAGACATTTTTTCCCACATACACAATACGTTAAGCAACGAAAAGAACATTTGATGGAATTTTGAAGTCACGGATACATCAGTAAGAAGACGTCTGTCTTGCCTTCAATTGTTCATACACAACATTACCTTCAAATAATTGCTTCCAAATTATCTGAACCAAAAACAAATTTAACAAATAAAAACAAAAAGGAAAAGGTGAGGGAAGTGAACAAAAATGCTTCAGTGTAGACATTTTCCTTACATACATTTACCAATTTGTTAAGTCTGTGGGATTTACTAAAGTTTTTTCAGAATTAGGTTTGTAAGAATTCTTACATGAACCGAAATCATGATTTAATTCAACGCCTCTTCCTAAACACTTTCTATATTTTAATAGTTTTAATAACTTTTTCCAACAGGAGAAAACCTAAACAGATTAGTTATAGTGTAATATGGTTCATCGTAACACAATCGTTATTTTAATTACTGTAGAACAAAATTATTAATATAGGCTAAATAAAAAAATCTAATTGTTACAACAATTCTCATTGTTGCTTATAAATAGTAATTAAGTACAGAACTTTAAACCACCGATTAAAACCAAGTGTCTTCCTTAACTAGGAATAGGTTTTCTCATAAAGTGTTTCTTTAAACTGCCCTTCTCAGTGAATTTAGCTGAACATGTGCGACACTGGAATGGCCGTTCACCCGTATGTGTTCGTATGTGTCTCTTCAGCTCCATTTGTCTACAAAAGGTTTTGAAACACAAAAGGACAACAATGCTTCTTACTGTCATACTTCTTTGCATTGTTACCATGCAAGATAATCCTATTCTTGAAGATATAGTGGAGCTGGAAGTAAAACGACATAATTTATTTTTGTAAAAAATTCTAATTTGCATACTGCGTTTTAGATTGCACATATTTGCCAATGCTCAGAGAAACTCTGAACTTTGTTTCTACTCAAGTGCGTTTCTTGGAACTAGCTACTAGCTATACAAATTTGTTTAATGTAGGGCGCCAAATATCATTATATTTTCGTCTCAACCCTAAATCCTCCTATTTACCTACTTTTTACTTTATTTTTGATTGAAATATAAAAAAAATCCCCCCCCCCATCCCAAACTTCTGGAGTGATTATAGAGTTGAGTATGTGATATATTGCTGTCTTGAGATATCTTTGTAGGCAAAAAGGACAGAAGACAAAACACCGATTAAGGAAGCATACGTACATCATTTAACTCTATCGGAAGACAAGAGACCTCAGTTTAAGTCCAGCACTCTGCAAGTGATGAATGTTAACCTGTGTATTAAAGTGAACTGTCTTCAGATAATTTATTATGTTAATAGTACAAAAACGATGTCATTAGGTGGCTATAACGAGCACTATCACTTCATAAATTGAAGATACTTTGGCAGTTGCATTTCCTCCTACGCTGAAGCCTATGTTCCGCTTTGTACGTTGAGAAGCCCAGGCACCTTTAACAATCCGCATCAATAACCATTGTTACTCCTCCAAATCACAAGTACCTCATCTCCCCATACCAGAACACACTTCACCTCACGGCTGTAGTTTTGGAGAAACCATCTATATCAGTATCCTGCTGATTCACCTGCCACAGTTGGGTAAAGATGGTAGAAAACGGCCCCGCCAAACACGAATCCACTTCTTGTTTTCCAGTGCTTGCATCATTCTTCCGTTCTTTATTATTATTACTTTCATTTATACGCCCAAAGTGCTAATTATTATTTCTCTTTATCTTCAATTTTTATTAACATTAGTATTATTCTTGCCCGCCTGTTTCTTTACGCTCATTAGTCCCTCAGAAAGCCTCTTCCGACTCCTAGTTACCTCCCTACTTTACTCGCCTCCATGACCTGGCCCCTCTGCTATCTAGCTTTCAGTTAGCAACATAGTAGTTCTCATCACCACGTCTCTATTTTTTTTATTTTTATTATATGACTAAGTGTTTGGCGAAACGTTGCCATCTCCCTCTCTCTCTCTGCGAGTAAGTGTGTGTGTGTGTGTGAGAGAGAGAGAGAGAGAGAGAGAGAGAGATCTCTTTCCAATATTGTAACACCTTTTCTCTATATAATTTTATAATAAAAAGCATCCTAGTGCAGGACAGAGAAGCAGGTTCACAAACAATACACTAGACCCATACATTTCCCAAAGACGTGGTCACAGCACTAAGTAGAAAAGAGATAAGAGGCGAATAGTCACAGAAATGGCTATGCTGCTGCTATACGGAAGAGTAGCAAGGTCTCGAAGGCTGGAAAATTACTAAAGTAGATGGAGAAAGCAAAGAAATTTCACGGCAGTGAGGAGAGGATAGATAAGGAGGAGTCGTTAAGAGGTTTCCTCAAGGAGATACGACATACAATAAGAAAATAATATAATAATAAAAGAGAATAAAAACAAGCGGAGACCCTCTCCCGTTCCTCCAAACTATTATCGAACTGTACATTTCTTTCCTCTCCAAACAAATTGCCCGCCCCAACTTTATGGACACGATCCGCTCTCCCATGACCTCACTACTGCATACCGTAGATAGATGTAGCTTCAGATAAGACATAAATACAATTCAATAGAATTCAACCTGGTGTTTTAACCAACCCCACGAAGTTCGACGAACTTACCAAAATATTGTGGATATCAATTCTTACCACGTGTCCTACGAGAGCTTTGTTTTTCTTTTATTTTACGCAATATGGCGCCGTGGTGTGATGAAAATACACATTTCTAATTTGACTTATATGTACGAGATACATTTAAATGACATATTCAGATTTCTACAACTTTATTTTTGGACTTGCTCCACAATATACATAAATTTATAATTGACTTGAATCATGTAAAAAGCTTATGCTGTTTAATACAGTGTTAAAAGTACAATTGTCGGTATCTCGCATTTGAGTAAAATTACATTTTTCGATGATGTAGCTCAAAAGAAAATAGCAACAGGAACATATTTTCCAAAATAACTGAATACACGATGGATAAACAAGATTGAAAGCTACAAAACTACATAAGAGAACATTTTATTAATGATAAAATATGTGATGAAAAGAATATTATATAATCTTAAAGCTTTCATTCAATCCATACAACAATTGAAGATTAATAAATGGGTTTTGCCTTCAAACGTGCATTAAAACTCTTACACATTTGTTCGATTTCCAAAGTTTTAAATAAGATCGAAATACAGTAATTAAGAAATAAAAAAAATTGAAGAATAATTATCAATACTTTATTACAACAAGTTATTCTCACACACACACAATAAAATAAGCAATTCACTTGCATAAAGTGAAAAAAAAAAGTGGAACGTCAAAAAAAAAAAAAGCTTCAGTGTAGACATTTTCCTTTTTTATGATTACCAAATTTCTTAAGATTGTCAGGATCAGATTTTAAATAATTCTTACATGAACCGAAATTAAATCATTTCAGTGCCTTGCTCTTCATACTATCTACCTTTTAATAGTCTCATAATATCTTTTTCAACTGGAGAAACCCTAAAAAACTTAGTTTAGCTGTAGTGTAATATGGATCGTAACATTCAATATTTTCACCACTCACTACACAATAATATTTCTAATACAGATTAAATAAAAAACAGAAATTCTCAACGTTGCTTATAAGGATCAGGTAGTGGCTTTATACAAATCTTAACAGCATAATTTCAAAATCAAGTGTCTCCCTTAGCGATGTGCATGTTTTATCATAAAGTGTCTCTTCAAATGGCCCTTTTGAGTGAATCTCGCTAAACACACGTGACACTGAAATGGGCGTTCACCCGTATGTGTTCTTATATGTCTCCTGAGGTCCAACGGGAAGTAAAATCCTTTGGAACACACACTACAGAAATGCCTCTTACTGCCATAGTTCTTCGAATTATTACCATCCAAAGATAGTCCTATTCTTGAAGATATAGTAGAGCTGGAAGTAAAACGACATATTGTTTAAAAAACAGAACTTCTAATTTGTAGTGAGTTCTACTTTACACACACTTCTCCTTGCTCAAAGAAATTAAATATAACTATTGACCAACATTCTAAACCTTGCTTCTACTCAAGTGCGTTTCTTGAAAACAGTTAGCTATGAGAATTTGATTTAAGGAAAAGCAACGATCCTTAAAAGCAACAAAAGATGGCAGCACTACCTCTGTATATGTCTAATGTATTTTTATCGTTGCACGAAATTTCAATACTGCTCCTACAAATTCAAGTCTAAATTCAAGAGTTCGATCAATGCCGATTTTTTATTTTCGTTTTTCTTTATTGTTGAAATCACTTGATTTTTATTGTGAATTCAAAACCTATATCAATGAAGCTCTTTCAACAATGGATAAAAAAGATCGGCATTTATCGAATTCTTGAATTGGGTTATGAACTTTCTTGCCTGAAAGTTTGAACACTCTAGGCTTGAATTTGTAGGAGCAGCATTGAAATTTCGTGATACGATAAAAATACTTTAGACATATACGGAAGTAGTGCTGCCATCTTTTGTTGGAACATCGTTGATTACATTAACCTTTATACAGGGCGGCAAATATCTTTATATTTTTACCTCAATCTTAAACATTTCTACTTTTTTACCTTCTTTTTCAAACTATTTTAGGTGGAAATATCCATGAAAATTTGGTATTTTCTCTGGAGCTGTAGATGATTTTGTGACATATTGCAGTCTTCAGCTATCTTTGTAGACAGAGATATTAAGGACAGAAGACAAAACACCGATTAAGAAAGCATGAGTACATAATTTATGTTGAAGTGAACCTTCTTTAGATAATTATTTATTGACTTAATAATATTAATTGTTAATAATACAAAAACGATATCTTTCGATGATTACAACGAGAACTATCACTTCAAAAATTGAAAACACTTCGACAGTTGCATTTCCTCCTACGCTGAAACCTGTGTTTCGCTTTCTACGTTGAGAAACCCAGACACTTTTAATAATTTGCATCAAAACTCACTCCTCCAAATTACAAGTATCTCATCTCCCCATACCAGAACACACTTCACATCACGTCTGTGGTTTTGGAGAAACCATCCATATCAGTATTCTGAAAATTCTCATTCCTGATTCACCTGCCAGTCAGAAAGAGATGGTAGAAAACGGCTCGGCCAACCACAAACCCGACCTTAAATGCAACTAATTCTCAACCCCCCAGTTCTTCCATCATCCGTTTTTTTTTCATCTATATTTTTTGTGTGTTTACTATTTATCTTCAATTTTATTATTAATATTAGTATTATTATTGCCCGCCTCTTTCTTTACGCTCATTATTCCTTCAGAAAGCTTCTTCAAACTACTAGTTACCTCCTACTTTACTCGCCTCCATGGCCTTTCCACTCCGTTATCTACCCTTGAGTTAGCAACATAGTAACTCCTCATTACCGAAAGCCTTTGGCAAAACGTTGTCACTTTTTTCTTTCTTTTTTTGTCTCTCTCTGTGTGTGTGTGTTGCGGGGAGAAATGTCTGTCTTTCATTTCCAGTATTGTAACACCATTTTTCTATCTGATTTTATCATAAAAAGCTTATGCGTGCAATGCAAGACAGAGCAGCAGGTTCGCAAACAATACACTACACACAAAAATTTGACGGGAGTGAGGAAGGAGGTAGGTAAGATGGAGTCGTTGAGAGGTTTTCTCAAGAAGATACGATATGCAGTACGAAAATAATATAATAATAATAATAATGAAAGAGAATAAAAACAAGTGAAGACCCTCTCTCCCTTTCCTCCTAACTACTATCGAACTGTACATATCATTCCTCTCCAAACTGCCAGCCCCGACTTCATTGATACGTTCCATTCCCACTGTAACCTCACTACTGCAGAACGTAAAGGTGGTTTCAGATAGACATAAATACAATTCAACAGAATTCAACCTGGTGTTTTAACCAACCCCACGAAGTTTAAACGAACTTACCAAATTTTGTGAATATCAATTCTTAACACATGTCTTACGAGAGTTTTGTTTTTCTTATTCTATTTTACGCAATATGGCATTGTGGTGTGATTATTATAATACACATTTCTAATTTGACTTATACACAAAGTACGAAATACACTTAAAAGTCACATTCAGATTTCTACAACTTTCGTTTTGGACTTGATGGACGAAAATACACAGAAATTTATAACTGGCTTGAATCATATAAAAAGCTATACTGTTGAATACAGTTTTCTAAATACAATTGTCGATGGCATATTTTAAAACAAGAGTAACAGCAAAATATTTTTCTTAAGTTTGGGGGGAGGGGGGAGGGGTTACAAAACTGCTTAAAAGAACTTTCTATTAATGACAAAATATGTGTGACGAAACGAAGACTATATAACTTCAAAACTTTCAATACATACAGAACTACAACTGAGCACTGATAAATCGGCTTTGCCTTGAAACGTGCATTAAAACGCTCACACATTCCACAAGTATTAAATAAGATGAAAATATACTAATTAAGAAAAAGCGAAGAATAGTTATCAGTACTTTATTACAGCAAGCTTTTCTCACACACAATAAAATAAGCAGTGCAAAGAAAGAACTATATAATTTTATCATTTTCTAGTAAAAAATACATCGGTAAGAAGAGTTCATGTTTTCTAACGTATATATAAAACATTACATCCAAATAATTATTTCGAAATTATCTGAATAAACAACAAATTCAACAAATAATAAAAAAAAGTGGGGAGGAAAGTTAACAAAAATCCTTCAGTGTCGACACTTTCCTTACATTTACCAATTTGTTAAGCATATAAAATTAAGGTCTTCTCAGGATCAGATTGTTAATAATTCTTACATGAATGGAAATCACGATTGATTTCAGTGCCTCATCCTACAAATTTTCTACCTAATAGTTTTGTAATATCTTTTTCCAAGTGGATAAAACTTAAACAGATTAGGTAAAACGTAATATGGTTAATAGTCACACAATTCGTTATTTTAACCACTATACACTAAAATTGATAATACAGGCTAGAATGAAAAAAGTCTCAACGTAAATTATGAATAGTAATCAGGTACTGGCGATCTTTAAACAATTGATTTGAAAATCAAGTGTCTGCCTTAGCTACTGCATGTTTTTTTATAAAATGTCTCTTCAAACTTCCCCTCTGAGTGAATCTCACTGAACACATGTGACAATGGAATGGTCGTTCTCCTGTATGTGTTCTTGTATGTCTCTTGAGGTCCATTGGGGAATAAAATCTTTTGGAACACACATTACAGCAATGCCTCTTACTGTCATACTTCTTCGAATTATCACCATCCAAAGATAATTCTATTCTTGAAGATATAGTCGAGCTGGAAGTAAAATTACATATTCTTTAAAAAAAAACTAATTTGTAGAGTGCGTTCTACATTACACACACTTCTTAATGCTCACATAAACTCAACATAACTATCGTCCGAAATTCTACACCTTGCTTCCATTCAAGTAGTACGGTTTTCTGCAATAGTTACTATGCAAATTTGATTAATACAGAGCGGTAAATATCTCAACATTTTTCTCTCAATCCAAATCCTTATTTATATTTTTATCTTCGTTTTAAAACACTATTTTGGTTGGTACAGTAGAACCTCTGTTATCCGAAATAAAGGGGGCTGAGAACCTCTTTTATCCAAAATAAAGCTTTAAATGCTTCTACAGTTGGACAACTTTTTATACAACTAAGTTTACTGTTTTTTTTTTAATCTTCTATCTTTTTCTGTTAGCATTTCAAATTTTATCTTTTTCGAATTTTTTTCCCTTGTCGGTTAAACGCTATTTCGGTTAACAGAGGTTTTACTGTAATGTAAATGAAAATTTGGTATTTTTCTCTGGACTGATTAGGACTGTTGATTTTAGGATATATGCTGTCTTGAGGTATCTTTGCAGGCAAAGAACAGAAGACAAAATACCGATTAAGGAAGCATATGAACATAATTTAACTCCAAAGAGACTCAGTTTGAGCCCTGCACTCTGTAAGTTGAGAATGATAACCTATATATTGAAGTGAAGTGTCTTCAGATAGCTATTTATTAACTTATGCTAATAAGACAAAAACGAAGTCATTAGATGGTTACAACCAGTACCATGACAATTACTTTATACATTGAAGACACTACGGTCCGAAAACCTTATTAACCTCTTACGCTGTAATTTATGTTTCGCTTTCAACGTTGGGGAAACCCAATCACCTCTAACAATTTGCATCAACAACCATCGTTATTCCTCCAATACTGAAGTAGCTAAAAAAAACAAACAAAAAACAAACAAAAAAAACAAACAAAAAAAACAAACAAAAAAAACAGAAATGTGACGAAAGAAGAGATTTCCTGAAGGGGATACGAGGATAAAGAAACAGCGTGAAAATAGTATAATAATAATAAGCGGAGACACTCTCTCCCTGCCTCCAAGTAATTTTCGAACTGTTCGTCTTATTTCTCTCCAAATAAATTGCCTTCCAGCCCCGACTTCACTGACATTCTCAAATTCTCATCATAACCTCACTACTGCAGAAGGTCTCAGATAGATGGAAAATACAATTCAACAGAACTCAGTGGTTTTGAACCAACCCCACATTTAACGAACTGAACAAAAATATTGTGGTTTCTTACCACGTGTCCTAGACCTCGGGGTGGCCGAGAGATTAGAGCACTCGCTTCCTTGTGGCCACCACGGGTTCAAACCCCTACCGGGTTTCATTCGAAGCCCACTTTACTAAAAACTGTAGGTCCCGTCCTTAGAAGCTCACCCGCTCGTTTAGGACGTTAATAACAATTCACTCACTCACCACGTGTCCTAGGACAGTTTTCTTCTTATTATTAATATATTTACGCCATACGGCGTCGTGGTGTGATAAAAATAGAAATCTCTAATTTGACTGACAGAGTATGAGAAACACTTAAATGACATTTTTAGATTTCTACAATTTTATTTTTGGACTTGTTAGACAATATACAGACATTTATCATTGACTTGGATCACATGAAAAATATGCTGTTTAATACAATTTTCGAAATACAATTGTCGATATCTTGTATTTAAACAAAATTACACTTTTCGATGGTCTAGTACAAAACTATATAAAAGAACTTTTCATTAATAATAAAAATATGTGATGAAATTAAAATTATATAATCTCAAAACTTTCAATAAATACTACAATTCAACACTGGTAAATGGGTCTTGCCTTTAAACGTGTATTAAAACTCTTATACATTTATTCGATATTCACAAGTTTTAAATAAGATTGATTAAATATAATAATTAAAATATATCAATACCTTATTACAAGAAGTTTTCCTCACATAAATAATAAAATAAGCAATGCAAAACAAAGAACGATATAATAATAGAATCTTCAAGTCATGGATATATCGGTAAGATGAGGTCATTCTTTGAAATGTCATATAAAAACATTGCATTCAAATAATTCCTTGGAAATTATCTGAATAGAAAACTCATTCAACAAATAATGACTAACAGAAAAGCATGCGGAAAGTGAAGAAAATTCCTTCAGTGTAGAAATTTTCTTTACATATATTTACTAATACGTTAAGACTATGAAATTTTCTAATGCCCTTTCAGAATTAGATTTCTATAACATTAAAAGAAAAAGCTTTCAGTGTATCTGTGAGCGTATCCGGCTATTTTCTCGAAAAAAAAAAATAAAACCCTCCAGCACGAAATATGTGGTCTCATACGAAAGCTTATGGTGTGAAAGTTTCAGATAAATTTGTACAGTCTCTCTCACTTAACCACTGAGGCTCCACGGAGCGAGGAATAAACAGGTAGTGACGTTGAATATGTTCTTAAATAAAGATTTTAAAATCAAGTATCTGCCTTAGCTGCGTAAATGTAGTCTCACATAATGTCTCTTCAAACTACACTTGTGATTGAATCTAACTAAACACACGTGGCACTGGAATGGCAATTCCTTTGTGTGTATCCGTATGTGTCTCTTCAGCTCACTTGGCCAATCAAAATCTTTGAAGCACCAAGTACAAGAATGCTTCTTACTGCCACACACTGCTGCAACATTACCATAGTCCTTCCTTGTAGATCTAGCAGAGCTGCAAGGAAAATTACATATCCTTTTAGATCTGAATCTTATTTCCATGGTATATATATATATTTATAATTTGTTACAATGAGGCCCCGCAAAAACGCTGAAAATCAACCACTAAATTTCTTAATATGCCAAAATGTGTCTAAGAGTTTGCAGCTTCGAAATCTAGTGTTCGCTCACATAAAATCTAGGCCAATTTCGAAATATTGTCAACTTTCTCATGTAAATTTAGCATATATTTGGACCATAATACAACTTTTATACCGATTGTATAAGAACAATACAATTTACTCCGATGTCACAAGCGACCCCATGATTTATATTATACCAAACAAGGCAATTCCAGAACTCGATTTCTGGATACATTGTAAAATATACAAGATATCACTGGCTTAGATAATTTAGAAAGCAATAATTACTAATACTCTGTACAATTGCCACAACTCTTCTCATGTTTTAAAAACTGAAACCTACCGACGATGTAGTCAAATAAGAAACAAAATGAGAAAACAGCTTATATTTTAGATTTAGGCGACATACAAGTTTCTTATCAATAATAAAATACGTTATAAATCAAGCAAATATATAATCTTAAAACTTTCAAAGCGTACGTACATTTATACTTTGCTAGGCATAAGGTTAGGTTCCAATTAGATCAATTCAAAGCATAACCTATTTTACGCCAGAGTAATATTACAGATATTTCCCGATAATCAATAAAACAGAACTTCATGATTCTAGGTAGTATTTGTTTCCCTGTACTAAGGTAACCATAAAAATATTCACAGCTTAAATTCCATTGTATTCAGCACTTCCGTAACCTCGTAACAAGAAGAAACAATCGTCATTTTTTTTTAATAAGACATACAATAATTATTCTTTCTTGCAAATGCATAACCACTACCTTTCGTTTAGGCCACTTACGCATAAACGCAGTCATCCTCAGTGATCCCGCAACATTTTGAAAACTGCGCTGAAAATTCTAGCTATTTTAAACAATTGACAACCTAGAATACCTTATCTAAACTCAATGTAATATTTAACGTTCCATAGAAACAAAAATCTGGCTGAAAACTCACACCTACTCCACTTCTTAATATCCTGAAATACAGAGAAATTTTTTACAAGTTTAAAAGTTTTAAAAAGTTATCAACGAAATAATTTTAATCTCTTTTTAATCATTTGTGTTACTAATTTTGAAAGAAACTTTCACATTAACAAAATACTATTTCTTCCAGTTCTTTTCGTCCTCCAAAACGTTCTACGTTTCGAAACCTTCATAATATGTTTGATGAAAAATAATCAAGGTCATACAATTTTAAAACGTAATTTCTTATTGCTACATTCAGTGTTGCCACACAGTCTTATTTACGTAAAAACAGTTCAATAAACACAGAAAAAAAACGGGGTTAAAACAACATTTTAGATAAGCATATAAAAATATATTTTGATATATTCATCACGTACAAACCAGCGCTAAGTTAAGGCCAAGTCATAATTTGCAATCTTATAGATGTATGGATTTCTATGACGTTTACAGAAGTCTCTATTCATAAGTCTAAATCACGTTATGCTAAAAACACAAAAGCAACAGGACCCAAAAGAGAGTACACAGTTTGTAGATCAATGAATAGGACAAATTACATCCAATCACGTTTCTGAAAGAACATGAAGGCATAGTATTGCGCGGATGATCCTTTGCGTTACTTCTAAGTCTTATAAAAGTTATACAATAAATTTGTTACTACATACTAAATAAAAAATTGTTATTCTGAATGTTGGTAGTAAAAAAGCTGTAAAGGTCTCCAGAACCACTAAAAGTCTTTAATAAGAACTTGACTTAGCTATTCACATGGCGTCTTATGGAATGTCTCTTCAAATCAGACTTCTGAGTAAATCTTGCTGAACATATGTGACACTGGAATGGATGTTCACCCGTGTGTGTTCTTGTATGTCTCGTTAGTTCACTCGGTCGGACAAAACATTTGGAACACCAAGGACAACAATACTTCTTTCTGGCAACATTAATCTCCCAAGAAAATCCTATTCTTGAAGAAGTAGCGAAGCTGAAAGTAAAACGACATTATCTTTTTTTTACATCGGAATCTAATTTCCATTTTGCACAATTAATACAAAATAAGGCATTTCTTTACTTTCTAATCCAACTAAATGAAGTTGCTCCGATACAATTTCTTAGCTCCAGGTGCTATGCAAAATTAATTGATAGAAAACAGCAAATTATTATACGTAAAAGATCTATAGAAATCTTATAATTTCTCTGGAAAAGTGATTTTGTGATTTGCTGTATTGTAGTGTGATGTTATGTAATGCTGTGTTATGTTCCAAGCCGGGGCTATTTAGCTTAGGTTAATAATAATAAAAATGAAGTTTTCGGACATAGTAAACAACTTACTTTACCTAAGACTGTACATGATTCTGTAAAATTATCACAAAATGGAAATAAATCTCGAGTCATAACGCCACTGCTTTCTGATTATGATACAAGACAGGAAATGGCAGTACTAATATCCTCTTATGGTATTCCAACTTCCTGTTTTGCTCTGTCAAATCCTCAAAGCATTTATTATAAACAAATGTAGTCTGTTTATAAGTCTACATTTATTTCCATTTGATATTTGTACAGAATTATGAACAACCTTGACAAAATAAATTATTTAATTCACTAGGTATCATGTCAACTAAATAGTTAAAATAACCACTATCACTACTACTATTTTAAATTTAAAATCTTGCCGGAAATACAATTAGAAATTGTACAGTTAAGGTTATTAATTGGGATGTTACTAAATCTCGGCACGGCAATTTTGACCCTAACTTTTGACATTCCTTCTTTTCACTTGCAAAAGAAATTATGACTGACACCTTTTAAATTTGTGTGTGAATTTGAAAGGCATCTGCTTCTTGTAGCTGACAATTCACATTGGAACATTGTGCTTGGAAATGCCTAAGTAAATCAACGCCTTTCACAGGTGGACAAACCGATTATTTCAATTAATCCAACATTCGTCTAGGCACGAAGATTACGTGTGAAATTAAATAAAAAGAAAATATTTCCAAAGCCAAACTTACCGGAATAGAGATTACTGCAGCTCATTAAAAGAAGGCGCAATTTCAACTTTTCACCAACATATTCTACTTGAAAGTCTATTGTGCAAATTGATTTTCTTAAACACATTTCCTTGGTTACCTATATTTTGTAAAAAAATAAGACTTCTACAGTAACTTTCAAGATCTCAGCAATTTGAGTCTGCGTCTGCAGTTTCTTAACTTAAGTTTGAAGTTTGAGAAATAGTCGCTTGGTAGATTTATCACTCTTAACATTCTCTCTTGAACGATTTCCTGGTTATACGATGACAAAGCAAATATATCTCTTTAATCTAATGGAAGTTAAATATTAGGGTTATTTCGGGTCCTATAAATATAAGAAGATACACGCTATATCACAACTAGGAAAAAATGTTTCTAAAGCATGTAAAACACTTCTTAGGTTTTCTTCTTTAAGTACATGCGAGGAAAAACAATCGTTAATACTCGGCAAATTTTAACTAGAAGACTACAAATTGATGAACTTATTTTATACACGTCTAAAGGATGAACAATGGGTAAAAATATGGAAACACGAAGTTAAAAACAAACATATCCACATGACTTATGGTTTGAGTATATTGCTATCCGTACAATGATATGAGAACACTGTTATCCACAAATATCTCCAAGTTAATTATGTATTATAAAAGCACGCGAACAGGTCATATTCACATTTTAACATTAACTTATACCACATAAAAAGCTACGATCCATTGTAGAATTCTTCTCGTATTTAAACAAAGTAACACTTATCGATGTTATAGTTCAGAAGAAAAGCAATAGCAAAATATTTTTTTCTAAATAGCTGAATTCAAAATGGCTAAACAACGTATTATTCAGTTTTAAGCTCTGATTTGAGTAACCACAGAATATACAGACACTTTTTATCGATAATAAAATATGTTATGAAACAAAACTATGATATTGAAACTTATATGCCATACGTACATTTCAATGCTGGTAAATACCCGCTAGTCTCTAACCGCACTTACAAAACGTCTAAATATTAACTTGATACCCACAAGTTTTAAATAGTAAGAAGGAAATTAAAAGTGAAGAAAATTTAATGCTTTTGGACAAGAGCTTATGCATAATAAATTAACTTATGGAAGCATAGAATAATATAAATTTTAAAATTTTTAAGTCATTCATACA
>JAGDQP010008007.1:0-17499 GCA_022664845.1 Lepisma saccharinum | reverse complement strand
TCGAAAATCTATATCGAATATAAGCTCGATATTACTTTATTTTGCAACTTACCGGAAAGTATGCCCGTCTGTCATTTTCTATCAAATGCTGGTGTACTTTCTCGTACCTTAATTAAATAAGATTTGAGTTTGCAAGTAAACATCGGCAGATCTTTCACGGTTAGGATACTTCCACTTAATTTACAGAATTTTCGATTACACCATTCGATTTACCTCCTCGAGTAGATTCTAGAACTTTTTAGATATGACTGATATCGCTTGAAAGCCTATTGTTACAGATAGACAGATAAAAAGAAAGAAAAACAGTTTATGAATTTTATGAATAGCAAATGAAGTGATAAATTATCTCTCTATATTGATAATTAATCAACTATCTTATAATTTGCATTTGTACTAACGTAAAAATTTTCTTCACTGTCATGTGAACAAATCACTCATCGATGATGTGATACGCTTATACACCCATGCACCTTGCATTACTCTTCTGAGGTCCATATAAACGAGTAAAGCTAACTATTCTTAGGTCAAGAACATCTTCAGCACGGTTATTAAAAGTGTCATACTTACAAGAAGAGGGCGCCGCGGTGGCTCAGTGGTACAGCGCTCGCCTCTGGTGCGTGGAGTCTCCGGTTCGATCCCGGCTCGTACCATGTAGGCTTTGTGGTGGACAAACATGTGAGCGGGTTTTCTAGGGGTTCTCCCCTTTCCTCCCACTTTCTTCATTCCACCAATCTACCGATTATAATCCATTCGGCATGAGCCAAAGTTGCCTAAAGGCCTTAAATAAAACTCAAACTTATAAGAAGAGATATGTTTTCCACAACTACATAAGAAAGAAAGGTAATTAAATTCTTAAAGTATGTGAAACTCTTATGTATTTTTATTGAAAAAATAATGATGAAAAAAAAAAGCATGTAACTATTATAAATTACAGCTAATTTTAACTAAAACACTACAAATGGCTCGGTTAACAATTTATTAGTAAAATTACTTAATATTGATTTTAAGATGAATAATTACTACAACGTGCACGATAAAGTTATTATCAACATGATTCCCGAATTTATTTCTTCGGCAAAAACTTGTACGAGATACGTTTAAATTTCTAGAACTTTATTTTTGGTCACACTTTAGAATAAGTAATACTTTTTCACTGGGGTTTGTATGCGAAGTTGTATCTTTTTCACACAATAACATATAACTTCGAATAACCTTTTTGTCATTCTCGTATTAAAAGGGGGAATGTTGGGACTCATGGACCGTTTCGGGAAAACAACTGAAAAATTATGATTGCAAGTTAACTCAATATAAGAAACGTATATTTTAATTGGAAAAATTACAAAAAATACATAAGACAACCTTTTATCAATAAAAATAAAGTAGTTACATAAAATAGCTATATAATTTGCTACTAATTAGGCCTGTTTATTAGAATTTTAATTCTGAAAGTTTAAGAGATCTCCAAAACACGAAGTTCTACAGTAAAAATTTGCTTTAGCTGCTCAAGTGGCGTGTCATGAAATGTGTCTTCAAATGAGCCTTCCGGTTGAACCTTGCAGGGCACATGCGACATTGGAAAGGGCGTTCTCCTGTGTGAATCCGTATATGCCTCGTAAGTTCACTCGGCCGATAAAACCCTCTGGAGCACCAAGTGCAACAATGCTTCTTTCTTCCACTCATTGTTGCTACATTATCGCTTACAGATAATCCTTCTCTTGAGTGTGTAGCAGAGCTGGAAGAAAAACGACACAATTTTGTTTAACACTAACTTTCGTGCTACATTCAACGCTACACACAATTTCAAAACGGACGAATTTTCATTTTTACATCGGAATCTAATTTTCATACTGCGTTCTAGGTAAGGCTAAACAAATTTCAAATTTTGATTGAGATTCAATATACAATAAGGACTCTTTAAATCTGTTTCTGATTCAAGTACTTGAAACTCAAAACCTTGCATAGATTCAACTCTGACTATGGCACTATGTAAATTTGATTGATATGTGAAAAGCAAATATCCTTATACATGTCTCCAACTCTACACTTTGCCTGTCTTTTAAAACTTTTAAAATGGTGAGATGACTTGTTTTACATGGAAATTAAATTTCAGAAACTGTTTTCTCTCGGAAGTACGGAAATGGCTCTTGGTGTCTTATTCCACCACCATGAACTGAGCACAATTTGTTCCTTTTGCTGGGAAGATATATGATCTGTACACAACATACACATTTTAATGTAAAATATTTTCCCGAATCCATTATGGCATGCTTCCTTTAAAGTTGCTCGGCATTTTCTATATTAATTATTATTTTCATGACTCATGTTTCCACATTGACCACCTTTTTTAAGTAGCACTTCTAGATTTTCTGATCTAGTCTTGGACTACACTTAAAAAGCTGTAATATTACGCTACAGAATCCAGCATGTCATATTCTTCCCTCAGTTAAACAGAAGAAGAAATTTATCCATCCTGTAGAGGAACTTCATGGCCAACGTAACTAAGTGCAAGAAACAAAAACAAAGCTGGTGCTAACATTAGGCCAAATAGACTGCCGTAAAGGGAAGACCACATAGGTTCGCAAAAACTCCAATACATCACTGCACAGTGGTTCAGAGACCCTGAAAACATGGTCAAAATCTCAAAACCAGGTGTAAAAAGAACATTGGGGTCAGCCATACTTGAAAGCAAAAGGTACATCATATCCAAAACTATCTGCTGAAAAAAACAAAACAATTAATTTCAACTACAGTACGTGACACGTCGCAGTTTGATTTGCGCATTTAAACGGTAAGGTGTAACACCGTGTGTCTTATAATTACAAATTACGTACTATTCTTCTTCTGTGAGAAAGCTTTTTATTTGTTCCTCGCAACATGAAGTATACATAAATGTGTTTAACATTAGTTAGGCCAATGATTGTTTATTTTTTGTGTTATGTAATCAAATAAGGAGGTAAAATCTTCTAGATCCAAGATGTGTTAAATGTTCTCGTAAGTTATAAAAGACACTGAAACGCTATAACGTCAAGTTTCCTTCCTCGTAGATAAGTTCAATAGTCTTACTTTTACAAACTGCAATCAATTCTTGGTCACAATTCCTGCTTTTTTAAACACACCTTTGTAAATCACGACTTTGGTTTTCGTACAATTGTATTGTTTCCAGGAAGTGAATTGTAAATAATTGTTCTCTTCCTCTGTTTCAGCTATATTAATTCAAATGCACCAGAAGGACTATTCAAGTTCTGCAAGAAGTGAAAGGAAGCAAAACGAATAGTATTCTACTAAACTGCATCATCAAGGCAACGCCATCGTCTGCAGGGAAATTCAAACAAATTGCTGAATTCTGTTATTAGCTGTTTGGGAAGCAGAGATAAACCGTCGTACGGATGAATGCGTACTGTAGAAAAATTTTAAAAAGTAGAATAATATGCAAATTTATGTGTAAAATCTACTCTCAGGTAGCGTTACGTCGACAGACAAATAATAAATATTGTATTCCTGTACTGTAAATTCATTCCCCAACATAGTCCTCTTACTATCCACTTTTAAGATCTTTGCTTACTATAGTTACTAAAACAGAGAAACAATCTTGTAATGTTGAAGTAGCATTGTTATTTATTTTAAGTCAAAAAGAACAATTTCCTCCAAATAAGAAATCAACAATGTGTCATCATTAAAAGCAGTTGTCTGTTAAAATTCTGTGATACACAAAGAACTACCTGGGGTTCAATTTAAAATAATCAGATGAATATTGTTGTTTTCTATTTAAAATCTGAGCAAGGAAATGAACTAGTATTTTCCAGATAGTTTACACACACTACCAATATTAATTTCAGTTCCAAAATTAATCTTTGTAATAATGCGTGAAGTGAAAATCCTTCTCTTGCTCAATCAAGTCACAGAATGAAGAAAAAATACAATCACCTCCACAATATAAAGGATTACACACCCGCTCCTCGACTTTCCTCGAATAACAACAGTGCCATTTCAAATGGATTTTCATAATACCTCGAAGTATTGGTATTGATAAAGACCTTGTGGTTACGAGTTGAGGTCTAATAGAATGACATATTTTATTTCTTTAATATTATAAAAATACATAAAATTTTAGTTTCTACTTTTAATCGTTAAGAATAGCGAATTCCACCGAAGATGATAAAAGACCTTTAACATGAAAGTAGAAGAAAGACAACGTATTGTCGGTGTTTTCGCCTTAACACAGCTATATTTAAAATTTGGCGCCGCATACTACACAAAACGTAAGCTTTTAATGCTGTTCACCAATAGTATAGTTACAATATAAAAATGTTTCCACTAAATTACAATATCAAATGTTTTACATGCGTTACAAAGTGTGTCTTCAAATGATGCTTCAGTTTGAATCTCGCTGAACACACGCGACACTGGAACGGGCGTTCCCCCGTATGTGTTCTTATATGTCTCTTGAGATCGTTTGGTACATCAAATCCTTTGGAACACCAACTACAGCAATGTCTCTTTCCTCGGCGCCACTTTGCAACATTATCATCCAAACGCAATCCTATACCTGAAGACGTAGTACGGCTGCAAGTAAAATGACAGATTCTTGTTTTACATTTAATTTCCGAACAACATTCTACGCGAAATACAGTGTTAAAATAAGTCTACAATACAATGTTAAAGGAAACTATTTTCTTTTTTCCACGTATTTTGTAATGAAAGTTACTATTGGTCTCATGAAAGACTTCCTTTAACTAAAAGCGAAAATCCAGTGTAATTTTATACTTCTTTGATAATTCATAAATTAAGCGTGCCCATTAAGTGCGAATGTTTGAGAGGGACGAAAAATGATGCACTCCAAACAATATATGCACCGTCGATACTGGTTTATCGTTCCTTTTCTCCCAAGCTTGCAAAGAGTAAAATGAATTGCTTCCTTATTCTCAACAAAGAGAAATGCTGATAGGACGGTACAAAAGTATCCCGAGATCCAAATCCAGTGATTCTGCCGGAATGTAAATGTTGTAGTAGTATTGTTATTTATTTTGTCAAAAAAGAAGAGGAAGAAGAAAACAAGAATGTGTTGAAGATGTTAAAATTCTGTAATACGCAAAGAGCTTAGTGAGTTCGATTTAAAACAATTCAATGAATATTACAGCTGTTTGTTTTAAATCTGAGTCAAGGAAATGAACGATTATTTTTCCGAAAATGTACGTACACTATTAGTTTCAATTTTACTTCCGAAAATTCATCTTGGTAATAACATATTAGGTAAAGTGAAAAGCCTTTTCCATCTCTCTGTCAATCAAGTCACAGAACGAAGAATGTCTTTAGAAAAGTTCCATCACCTCTACAATATAAAGGATTATTCGCCTGCTTTCCTCGAATAACAATAGTGCTAGTTTAATTTAGGGAACTAAACAAGCTGCCATGACAAATGCATGCTCCGTGAATTTTCATAATACTTCGAAGTAATTTGGTATTGATACAGATCTCGTCCTTAGGAGCTGAGGCCTAATAAAATATTATTTTTTCTTTTATATATAATTTTAGTTACAATCCTTAAGAATACAGAATCCCACCGAAAGTGATCCACAAAGCCCTTTAATAGGAAACTATACGAAGAAAGACAACTGAATGGAATTTTAAAGACGGAAGATCTGCTTTATTTTTATTATCTAAATAAATCGTTTACTTCAATCCATAGGACCATAACACCAACATCACTAGCAGTTTGTATTCCCAGTTCAGAGAAACACCACAGTAGATTTACTGCACTATGTTTTCATTATTTTCATGCAGACGTGATACGTGTTATGCAGCTAACGATCTCCAAAAGCAGTATTTGAAGACCAAATCATAACAATGTCACATACTGTGAATGCACTATATAATAAAGGCAACCCATTACTGCAGTTTATGGTTCTCAATACATTATGTTCATTATATAGGCCCTATATTGCCGGTGTGCTATTAAAGCATAGATGTGAATCACCTGTGGTACACTAAAGAAGACAGTGGCAGTCGGAGATCGTAGATTTTTAATTTCAAAGTTATTTTTAAAAGTTTGCGCGATATATTACACAAAAGTTAGCTTTTAATGTTGTTTACGAATCGTAGAGTTAAAAAATGATTCAACTCAATGACTACATCAAATACTTGAATTCAAATGACGCGCCACAAAGTGTGTCTTCAAGCTGCTCTTCTGAGTGAATCTCGCTGAACACATGTGACACTGGAACGGACGTTCTCCTGTATGTGTTCTTATATGTCTCTTGAGGTGCATTGGTGCGTAAAATGCTTTGGAACAGAAAGTACAGCAATGTCTCCTATCTCTCCGCCGCTTTGCAACATTATCATCCAAAGGCAATCCTATTCTTGAGGACGTGACAAGACTGCAAGTAAAATGACAGAGATTCTTGTTTTATATTTCATTTCCATGCTACATAAAACGCTACGCGCTATGCAGGATTGCCAAATATACACTTTGGAAATAAAGAAACCTTCTTTCCGATTTCTCTACAATAAAAATTATGATTGGCCTCCTGGAAGACTATTTATCTATTTAAGTAACAAAAGAAATTAACAATGTAACTTTATATCACTCTCATTTGAAAATCGTGAAAGGGGGAATATAATTTGGTCTATGCAGTGCGAATGTTTGAAAGCGACGACATACTTCAAATGTCCAAAGCAGCAAAAATTCAAAATCTTAAAAGTTCTTAGAGGAGACTTGTACTTGGAGTTCATATTTGTCATCTGAGCATGCTTGTTTCATGCTTGTTTCAATAGAGTGTAACAATAAATCTGTTTTCAGTGTGAGAATAAAAGTGAAAGAAAGATACAAGACTACACGGGGCGATAAGTCAAAACATTCTAAATATCCGCATGTATCGTATATCTGATGAAAAGTAAAACAGACGATTCCGTTTCATCAACTCTACGAAACACACGTGCAGAAATTGGTTTCATGCTGTTGAACGCACTGAGAGAGAGAGAGAAAAAAAAAACTTCAGACCAACACGTTATAAGGGAATCTGTGTATACATTTCTTACGCGTGCCAATAATAGATTTTTAAGGACCTTGAATCATGTCACTGAGGAAATAAGACAAACTATTAAAAATCCTTTTAACCTATATCTTGGTAATGCCGACATTTGATATATGTTTTAAATTACGATAAATATTAGGATTTAAGAAGGATGATATAACGTTGTACTACAGGTGATTATTTTTTTTCCACGGTTTAATTTGTTCGGTATTCGCAGAGAAAAGTTACTTTCTTGTGGTGTGAATATTTGAACTCTTATTCGGACTGCAAATTCATTTACATCGAACTAATGTATACATGTGTTAAGTTAATCAGAAACAACTAAACATAATAACTTACTTCCCGGTTAGAACAACATGAGACAGCTCATGAATGGGATCTAATGAAGAATACAAATTATATTAGGAAATGGGTTATACGTAAAACTACGTTCTTTAAGTTTAATTCAATAGCCGACAGTGACAGAAACTAATTACTCAATGCCTGTACGAGACCAATCATTCCTCATACCAAAAAGCAATTCCTTTGTGATAGCTGATACGCGGATTTTCAAAAACTCTGAGAACATGACAAAAAAAATCAAAATTAAGCTGCAAAAATAACATCGATGTCAACCACAGTGCATAACACGCTAACAAACTCGCACTTTGGTTTGAACATTTAAATGGTAAAGTGTGTAAAGTTACCGTGTGTCTTTAAATTACATCTTAGTTTCTTCTTGGAGAAAGAGGTTATACTTGTTCCTCGCAAATTCAACTATGCATAAATGTGTCTAACACTGGTCAGGCCACTGATTTTGTTTTTTTGTGTTACATAATCTGAGGAGGTAAACTCATTCAAATTCAAGATGCGTTACATGTTCTCGTAGGGATATAAAGCGACTGGGACCTTATGACATCAAGATGCTTTCCTCGTAGGTAAGTTCAATAGTCGTACTTCTAGAAATTACAAGCGATTCTTGTTCATATTTCCTGCTTTTTCAAACACGCCTTTGTAAATTACTGTATTATTTCCAGGAAGGAATCCTGACGGAGGTTTTTCCTCAGTCACACCAGGCAAGTGCTGGGATGGCACCTTCAACATAGGCTCTAGCCGACACCTTTCTGAATCTTTCCCCTCCCCTCCGGCCTGATCCTTAGATGCCAAAAGGCCACAAATAAAATTAAAATTTAATTCCAGAAAAGGAATAGTAAATAATTGTTCTCTCCCTTTGTTCCATGTATATGGAATTGAAATGCAGCAGGACTATCTATCAAGTTTTGCAAGAATTGAAGGAAGAAAAGAGAACAACCTACATCACCAAGGTAAAGCGTTCTCTCCTGCATCGGCAGGAAAATTCAAACAAGCTGCCGAATTCTGTTAGCAGCTGTTCGAGAAGCTGAGATAAGCCGTCCTAGCGATGAATGCGTACTGTAGAATTTCTTTCAAAAAATAAAATAAAAATGTACAATAAGACCCCTAACAGAAATATATACTCTTAGGATAGCGTTAGATCGACAAATAATTATTACTCATTATATTCTTGCACTGTAAATTGTACCCCCACATGGTCATTTTAAAACCCACTTTTAGGATCTTTGCTTACTATCGCTACTACAGAGAGAAACAATTCTGAAATACTGTAGTAGTAGTATTATTTATTTTGTCAAAAAGATTCTCAAAATAAAAACAATGAATGGGTCATAATTAAAAGCAATTCTATGTTAACTTTCTGCGATACACAAAGAACTTCCTGAGTTCAATTTACAGGAATTCACTTAATATCATTATTACTACTTGTTTTGAATCTGAGTCAAGGAAATGAACGATTATATTCCAAAATTTACAAGCACTATCAGTATTAATTTTATTTCAAAAAAGAAATCTTGGTAATAACATAGTAAGTAAAATGAAAATCCTTCTCTTTTGTCAATTAAGTCACAGAATGAAGAATGCTGTTTTGGAAAAATACCATTCCCTCCACAATATAAAGGATTGTTCGCCTATTTTTCTCGAATAACAATAGTTCTAATTTCATTTTGGGAAATAAACAAGCTGCGATTCTAAATGCATGCTACGTGGATTTTCATAATACCTCGAAGTACTTTCGTCCTTTCGAGTTGAAGTCGTATAAAATAGTACACTTTTTACGTAAGTTGTAGTTTATATTCATGGTTCTGATAAATACCATACGATACCACAGTGGATTGACTTCACTATGCCACATTCAATTATTTTCATACAACAATGAGATGCGTTATGTAGCTAAATATCTTAAAAAGCTCCATTTCAAGTCCCAATCAAAACAGTCACAAAGTGTAAATGCATTGGATAATATCGCTAACCTATTACTGCAAATTTATGGTTGTCACAAATGTTTATATCTCCGGTGTACTACTAACACGATGTGAATCAGCTTTGGTATACTGAACAGGGCAGTCGCAGTAGATGATCATGTAACATTTTCAGCACAACTACATTAAAAATTTAGCGCACAAAATGTTAGTTTTTAATGACCAGAAATAGCATAGCAGAGTATTTTTTTTTTTTAAACTGAATTATTATATCGAATGTTTTAATTCAAATGACGTATCATAAAATGTGTCTTCAAACTGCTCTTCTGAGTGAATCTCGCTAAGCACACGTGACATTGGAATGGCCTCTCTCCTGTATGTATGCGTATATGTCTCTTAAGGTCCTTTGGTGAACAAAATCCTTTAGAACAGCAACTACAGAAATGTCTCTTTTCTCTACGTGGCTTTGCAATACTATCATCCAAAGAAAACGTTGCTTTTGAAGATGTAGCGAAGCTGGAAGTAAAACAACAGAGTCTTATGTTACATCTAAATCTAATTTCTGTACTACATTTAACGCTACCCTTCATTTCAAGATCGCGTACAACACAATGTTTATGGGAACACAACTTCATTTCAAACGAAACTTACTACTGGCCTATTGAAAGACTTATTTAACTAAAAGCGAAAATCCATAGTGTAATTTCATAGTACTTTCATAGATAAATTTATAGTGCGCATTTAGTGTGAATGTTTGAGAGGGACGAAAAACCACGCACTCCAAACAATATATGCACCATCGAAATTGAAAAAATAAAATATTTTGATATTGATCTTTTTCAGGAGTTGAAGATGCCTACTAAAATACTACAAAATTTGTTCTTTCTCACATTATGAAATACTTCAAAGTTTAGTTTCTCTAATATTTAAGAAAAGCGAATTGCGTCAAATATGATGTGGGGACCTTTTTATATAAAACTAGGGAAGGAAACGAAGTTGAAATTAGAAAGAAGTTGGAGTGGTGACAACAGATTTGTCAATTTTATTACCTACAACAGTTTTCCACCTCAATCCACAGAATCACGACGCCGAAGTCACAAATTATAGTTGTATATTATCAATTACAGTAATCACAAAATAATAATAATAATTCCTGTCAACAAAGGTACAAATTTGTAAGAAAACCACAATATATTTAACGCAATATCTTTTAATTACTTTCAGATAGCAATGATAAGTAACGTACAAGTGTTGATCTTCAAAAATAGCATTTACAGCCCCAATCGAGAAAAGTCACACACTGTCAACAGAACGTATAATATCGGCTACACGATTACTGTATGATATGGGTCACAATGTACTATGCTCACTTGTTGGTGTGCTACTAAAGCATGGACCAAATCGTCATGAATCAGCTTTGGCAAATTAAGCATGATAGAGACAATTTATAAACATAGTATTATTTACATGGATACACTTAACATTTAGTTTCATATAAAGGAGGGGGGGGAGAGTTAAATGAAAGTGAGTCGACCTTTCCCTGGGGGCTATTATTCTCTGCATGATCTCTTGACTCGGGAGTTGTTGTGTGCTAAACACCGGTTCGTACAGCAATGGAGGCTCTAAAAGAGGAACAGGATGGTGTGGCAAAAATTTCACCGAAAATGGCCAGACTAACAAAGCTGAACGTTATTGTACGACCCTACAACGTTTGTTCTAAACAATCAAGAACAAGCTGCGTGGTGCATAATCGCAGAGTAATCTTGTACAGGGCAATGCTAGACCCAAACGGCGAAAGGTGAAAACTTTTGAGATACGCTACAGCACCCAAGGAGAATCTACAAGTTGTAGACTCCTTGTACAGCACCCACCATACAGCCCTGTCGCCGTGCAATTTTCACGTGTTTGGTGTACTCAGGAAGAATCTGAAAAATCGCAGATTTGCTTCAGATGAGGAAGTACACGCGGCTGTTACAAGAATTATTACCCAACTACAAAGTAACTGGATTTGGCAGTACCAGGCTTGTTACACAGTGAGACAAGTGCTTCAAGATTGGAAGTGGATACATCTAAGAACTATATGTATCTCCTTCCGATATGTATTAGAATATAGTTTAGTTTTCATTATAAATATCGGTTTGGCTCACTTTCATTTCACTGACCCTTGTATTACACACACACAAAAAAAAAAGTAATTCTGAATGTTGCTTATAAAGAAAAACAGTTGCGACGCCGTGAAGATTCAGCCCAAATCAATTTACTAGACGTGCTTTAATTCGAATGACGCACCACAAAATGTGTCTTCAAAGTGCCCTTTTGAGTGAATTTCATTAAACACACGTGACACTGGAAAGGGCGTTCTCCTGTGTGTGTTCTTGTATGTCTCTTAAGGTCCATTGGGGAGTAAAATCCTTTGGAACACAAAGTACAGAAATGTCTCTTTTCTCGGCGCCGCTCTGCAACATTTACATTCAAAGGCAATCCTATTCTTGAAGATGTGGCAAGGCTGGAAGTAAAATGACAGATTCTTGTTTTACATTTCATTTCCGTACTACATTTCATGCTACGAGCTATACAAGAAAAAAAAAATCTTTTGAAATACAGAAACCTTTTTTCCGATGTCTTTATAATGATAATTATGATTAGCCTCTTGCAAGACTACCTTTTAAGCAACAGAGTAAATCAACAATGTAACTTCATACTACTCTCATTTGTAAATGGTGAAAAGAAGAAAATAGTCTTCAGGGCGAATGTTTGGGAGCTACAAGGTACCTCAGAGGTCCAAAGCACTAAATAAGAGCATCTGAAAGTTCTTAGAGGACATCTGTACTGGGAGTTCACATAAGTTAAAACACTCTAAATACCCACATGTATATCTAATGAGAAGCAAAACAGACGATTCTGTTCATTAACTTTAACACAAGTGTAGAAATTTGTTTTATGCTGTTTAACACACTGAAAAAAAAAAAAAAAAAAAAAAAAGCTGTTCCGAAGAACACGTTATAAGGGGATCTTTGTATACATTTCTTACGTGTACCAATAATGGTGAGAAAGATTTGGTTTTAAGAACCTTGAATCTTGTCACTGCAAATGATTATGTATCAAAGTATAGTAGTGTGGCGATTATTCGGACAGTTTCCAGTCATAAGCAAGCAAGCAAGCAAGCAAGCAAAAACACTACTTTTTTACTGTATGTGATGTTTCAATTTAAATTTTCTTTAATATATGCTCTGTGTAATATCTAAAATATTCGTCCTATATTTTCGTTTATGAATAGAGTGAATCTTTTGTTGTCTTTAACAGTACTATTAAAACTGAACTTATATTGGAGATCGCAAGATCAGATGGGTAAGTCGTTTTTATTTTCTTACAAGTGCTATACTAAAAGGTAATAATCGATTATTGGTTTTCCGGACACTATCGGTCCCCAATTAATCCGGATAATCGATGCTCTACTGTAAATAGTATTGTCACCGCAGGAATAAGACAAAGTAGTGAAGATCCTTTCAACCTCTATCTTGATAATTCCGAGATTAGTGGCTTACGATGAATATTATGATTTAAGAAGGATGATACAACGTTCTATTAAATGTGAATACTTCTTTTCCACGGTTTAATTTGTTCAGTATTTGTAGATAATAATTACTTTCTTGAGGTTTGTATATTTAAGTTCTTTATGCGATGAAAATTTATTTATACCGACCGAAATTTATAAACATGTTAATTAAAAGAAATATGTCAACAGAAACAACTAAACGTAATTGCTTACTTCCTTGTTAATACAACATCTGAACCTAATACACAATATGAAACAGTTCCTGAATTGAATCCAACGAACTCTACAAGGTGTATTACCGGAAATGAGTTATACATATAGCTACGTACTTTAAGTTTACTTCAATATTAATCGACAGTGATAGCAAAGCCCTTCGAGACCAACCCCATTCCTCAAACAGCTGAAAGGGGTTTCCTTTGTAGGGATTAGTAGATGATATGCCCATGCATGGGCGCAAGCACGTAAAGGCAAGAGGGGGAAATGCCATCCCTTGGCTTTGGCTTTTTTTATTATTATTATTTTGCAAAATAGACAAGTTTATTAAAACACAAATATAAGAAGCGTCGCCTTCTACAAGATGAAACAAGGCCTTCGCGCATTTTCCCATCACTTCTAACATGTGAATTTTCTGAACGAGTAAGTCTGATTTATTTGACGAAATGATGGACCGCAAGCTCTACAGCTATTAGTATTCGAAATAAATCGCCTTGGAATGCAGTTTTGGACGTTTCGGCGGCCCTCTAGCGCCGAAACTACGCATGATAGGGCGCGTGTTCATATGATTTTTTTTTCTTCGTTTTGATATCAGGATTCACCTCCCGATGTTTGTACTCGAGGTCCTGAAACCCCCTGTATAGGATGCTACTTTCAGTGTTTCCTATATTAAGGAAGTGTTTGAATATTAGTTCTGTGCTTAGTGTCTGTACATCAAGATATCCGTAGGACAAATGCTTAGCCACTTTCTCGGGTAATTAACTGTATATTTAAGTAACTATTATCCTAAAATATTCCCAGTTTCGTATTCCTTTACGCAACAAGGTTGCATCTTCCCCATCAATAAAAGTATTGTTTGGAATAACTTTGAAAAGTGGAGTACCGTACTTTAAATTATGTAATAGAAAATGACGTTTGATTATATTCAACCGCTTAGATGTAGCTAGATACATTAATTTCATTGTATCTTTAAATACAGGTATTGGGCTTGTTGAACACATGCTGTATATTGAATCATACATAACCCATCAGGATTGCAACCTGTTGAGAAAAAATTAAGGTATGCGATAAAATCGACATCTGAAGACAGTTATGAGACTCTTCAATCACGTTGTACTAGAAGTTCAACACGTGAAGTAAAGAGAACTGTTTGCAATTTGATTCAGTTTAATATCTAACGTTCTTTAAAAACCCAAAACAAGCAACTTTGAGCTGTTTTCTTCCTTGAAACATCATCTATCTTGTCGTACGAATTTATCTTGGAATTACTGAAGAAATTCTGTATTATCATTCGACTCATATTGAGGTGTTTTTTGTTTTGTTTTTTTCACTCATCGACAAAAATACTGGGTGTCTATACATACATTTCTATTTTTTCCCTTACTATTGCTATTACAAGTTAAAGCAAGGTTAAGTGAGGAATGTTTTTAACTCTAGGTGTCACAGCTGCAAGAAGAGACTCATTAATTCACAACTTGCTACGAAAGCTAAATTCCCTGTGAATATGCAAATACTTCTTTTGTTTTATTTCGATCAATTAGAAAACTTTACGATCGAATATTAATTAATTTTTTTTTACAATGGATGCTTCTATCTTTCAATGCAGCTACACAACAGATTTTTGTACACCGTCTGCATACAATTAAGGTATCTGCTGAGAAACCCTTGCACAAATATTACTGATAAAAATACTAAATAATATGGGTCCTAAAGGCGGGCCTTGCGGAATGCCGTAATCAACAGAGGATATACGTTTGTTCTATTTGATATGAAAGGTTCAAATTTAGATATAGCTTTTATTTTTATGGTCTTTAGGCATCTAAGGCTCAGGCCGGGATAGCGGAGCGGAAAGGATTCGGGAAGGTGTCGGCCAGGACCTATATTGAAGGTGTCATCCCGGCATTTGCCTGGTGTGACTAACCCAGGAAAAAACTGAGAATGGTCGGCCGCTGGGATCGAACCCAGGACCTCCCGAATACTACGCCAATGCTCTATCACTAAACTACCTCTAGACAGCTTTTAAAGAAGCAGTATATTCTGATGATAAAGCCTTTATTTATATAAAATGAATCAAATGCCTTAGCGAAATCAAAACCACATTGCATTGTGATCTTTCATGAATGAATTTTTGTATTAAATTTAAGATATGACACAGTATTGACAGATTTACCTCTAAGGAACCCGTGTTATCAAAAAATACACGCTTCAAGTTGAATTGAAGGTGTTCAACTATGATATATTCAACAAGTTTGGTATACTATTCAACATTGAGATAGGCCTATAGTTGTACCAATATGTGATGGTAACACTCTCACGTATGTGAATATTTTTATTGCTCTCTCTTAAAGATCCAAGTATTGCTTCAATAGTCTGGCTACGCAGGGAGACAAAAATATCCAATGCATGTTGTTATTACAAAATTAGGAACACCATCTCGACCTATGGTTGAAACAGCTTTTAATTTCCGAGTACTTTTAATGACATAATTAGCTGAAATCGTTGGTATTCTTATAACGCTGTTGTTAACAGGATTACTGGTTTCGACATCTAGAATATCACTGCTGAAATTGAAATTAAATTAATAAATTAAGAATACTCTTTGAAAGCCCGACCCACAAGATCTCTCCTTTATAAATTACTTGTCCGGTGTACAATTAAACTGTGAACAACTTTGTGTATTTTTGTTTGTTAAACCAGAACCAGAGTTCCCTAATAAAGAATTTTCGGGAACTCGAAAATGGTTATTTTTGGCAAGTCTATAATTCCTATTTACGAACTGTATAAGAACAGAATATTTATAAACCCAATTTCTCATTCCTACCTTTCTAAAAAGAAATAATGTAGGCTATGGTTTTGCTGTTGAATTTGAATTTTTACTTAAGACTATAAGGTAACTTTGGCTCAGGCTCAGTTTTCCTGTTAATTACCTTCTTTCTTTTAATTCACGATTCATCCACGGATCTTTGATTTCCTTCTTGCCACTGATATTGAATACTTTTTAGGCATATTGGTTTCGAAGCTATCAAATACAACACAGTAAAATTTACCTATACCTATAACCTTGTAATTTTTTGTTGTCATTTACTTTCACATTACTTTCAACGGAAGTTAAATCCTTTAAAATGTCAAAATTGGCCTGAAGAATTCGTCGTCGCTTATATTAGAATATGAGTACTCATGAATAAAAGGAGGATGAAAATTAAATAAAAGGAGGATGATAAGCGTCATACTTAACCAATGGTTACACCTGTGTAAACCCTGATTTAAGTTTAAAAACTGCATTTAATTAAAAAAAAAACTTATTTTTTCCCTTGTACAGAAATGAGAAGCTAGGTTTCGGCTCATCTTTGTTGTTTATGAATTCCTTGATGAAGTAATTGTAATAATAATAAAGAAAATATTTTTTTTAGCTTTTAAGGTCGGTGGAACATAGTAAAGAACTACCAAGGTAAAAGGGAGACCTTCACCTAATAGGTAACCTAATAATAGTTCTATATCTCTACCCTCAAATGGGTTGAGTAAAGGATCAAAGCTAAAATCTTTTTGATTAGTAGTAAAGGATAACATAATCTTCTCATTTTGATAAGAAACAATTTGTCTATCAGCCCTGAAAATATTATAATTATAAGAAAGTTGGGCAAAGTACTTCCTTCCTTTCATGAATCAGGTCTCAGTAAGAGTACTATATCAAACTTTTTGCATCTAATTTCGGAAACTAGTTGAATGACCTGTGTTTAAACCATTGGTGTTCTGATGGTACACGGTTATATGTCTAATGAATGCTTATCACCTTGTACTATTTGATTTATCCTTGTATTCAAGGAATTGTACGACAAGTTATTGTGAGAATCGCCAGAATTTACCATTCTATTTGTGGATGTTGCAGTTTTACCGATATTCGTTTTCTCTGCAAAAATTGCCTTACGTTTAGCCAGGCCTTGTGTACACAATACACCTTCAGGCGAAACTAGTTGATTAGTTATACAATAAAATTTCAAAGTAAAACTTTGGTAAACTTTATTTTTATATGGGCCAGTCTAGTAACTTTGGACTTCGACCCGTCACGATTCGCCTTAAGCTGTTAAAATCCACACCCATGCCCCTGCCGGGACTCGAACCGGGGACCTTTGAGCCGATGGCCTACCGCCGCAGACCGCTCGGTCACCCGGCCAGCTAAATTTCAAAGTATTCACTGGTACGCAAAAAGATGCATATCCTGGGTATCTAGTCCTAAGCAAAGTTAAACGGTTTGCATTTTGTATTACCAATCGCATAATCCGTAATTTCTTCACAGTTAACATTTGAACCCAATTTATAACAAACAAAGCTTTTCTTAAAACATGTCGTAAATTTACTTTCAATTTATTCGTTATTTTGGTACCTATTTCTAGTGGCATTTTTTGTTACCAATGTTACTTACTATGAT
>JAGDQP010008006.1:19486-64802 GCA_022664845.1 Lepisma saccharinum | reverse complement strand
TATCAGTATCACAGTAAAGCAGTCTGTCAATACCAACGGCATCTAATGTTTCGTATAATTTAAGTCTGGCCCAAGAAGAAATGAAAGCAGCAACTTCTACATTTGTGAATTTGTTTGGTGTGTTCTGGTTTTCCAAATCGCGATATGAAACAACCAACTTATCACCCACAAGGACAACATTTTGAATTTCCAAGTGAGATGAATAGGCAATCTCATTAAATTCCAACGTATTATTGACAACTTTTGTTTTCGGCAAGTCAGTTTTTTTGTCCCCACTTCCCGAATAAAGAGTTTAAAAATATTTTGGAAATGGATCGTAAACCTTCATTTCTCTTAATGTTATCATAGTCTAGTTCGATTCCCTCATGTTTGCTATATCTCAGAAATATACTGCTGTTTTTCTTCGTAGGTTAGACAGTCATCTGGAAACCCAGAGACTTGCTGTTTCATTTTCAGAAACGTGTCAACATAAGATTTGAACAGTCTCTCCTTCATCTGCATTTCCCAAATTTCATAAGTATGCAGAATGACATAACCTTTCTTTAATGAGGCATGGAGCTCGGATGTGCAAAATACGCCTTTGATTGCACGTTGTTCATTAGTATGATTGCACTTGTCTTTATTTAAATTATCCATGCAGGTTCGACACAGACCAAACATCAGTTTGTTATGTGCATTATAAGACAAAAGAGGAATTGCAAGATTGCTAGGTGGTAAAACCTTACAGTATACAAGATAATGGACTTGACTTGGATCAGGCATGTTATCCCCTTTATGGATTGTTACAGGACCAACTGGAAGTGGTTGTTTTGACATTACCCACGGATATAACCTTGTAAACTCTACGTACTCACATACCTCTTGCTCTGTACATTCATATAATGCTTTGAAGCATTCCACACACCCGCCTTTAAATTCGTCCCGAGGCCATAGTAGTGTAAGAGCCCACAAGAAACGGATCCTTACAAGTTATGTTACCCTGCAAGGATTTTCCCCTTTTGGGGGCTCTTACACTACTATGGTGTAATAGTGGTATGAGGGAAGTCAGTGTTGTCTTACAATGTTGAAGATGGATTTTATTCACTTGTCTTGTTCGTTGAAGATGAGAGGTAAATAAACTAACCTAACACGAAAAAAACCTATGTCGTTCTTGAATAAACATCACTGATAGTAAAAAGTTGTTTGTCGTTGTAACTGTTTCAGTTTTGTTATGATGTATTTTGCAACTTTAATTTATTTTCGAACTTAACAGTTTTTTGAGATAACGTTTTGTTCTTTGTAAATGAAGTCAGTGTTGTCTTACAATGTTGGAAAGATGGATTTGATTCACTTGTCTGTTTGTTCGTTGAAGATGAGAGGTAAGTAAACTAACCTAACACGAAAAAACTGTGTCGTTGTTGAATAACTATAATCAATAGTACAAGTTGTTTTTCTTTGTAACTATTTCAGTTTTGATATGATTTCTAACTTAACAGTTTTTTAAAATGTTTTGTTCTTTGCAAATGTAGAGTTTCTTTTTGTGTAAAAATTATTTGAAGGTATGAAAATATTGTTTGTGTTTATCATATCAACTTCTGTTTTTTTGCAAAATGTTCAATTGTGTTTTTCCGAATGTCAAAAGAATAAATTGATACTGACAACTTTTGTTTCTACATTTAAAAAAAATTGTTACATTGCAAGTCTTGACACATCATGAACTTTTCAAATGTTTCATTTGTACTTTTGCATCTTGTTGTTTCAAAAGCAAGATAATGTAGTAGTACAAATATCTCAGAGAGAGAAAATGATAAAGTTTACGGGAAGTGCTTCGTTTTTGTTATCGGTACGCAACGATGACACTTTCTGGTACATAGTAAATCTAAGAGGTCCCGTAACTTTTGTTGAGACAAAATTCGAAAAAGCTGAAAAGCTGCACGTTTGTCGTACAAGAAAAGCATATCATACAGTAGATGCAACCATTGCGCATCTGTTGTGCGCAGGTGACGCCTTCTTTTATGACGTCACAGCTCTCTTACATGACAATTGTAATATAACCAGTATTAAATATCCATTTTGTCTTGTTTGTGCTCAGTGCTTGACGTGTCAAGATCTCTTTCACTCGTGTGAAAATTTTTGTTAGTTAACGTTTTATCATGGGAAATCCAATTGATTTTTTACTTATTTGTCAAGACATTCAAGTTTATGAAAATCCTGAAGCCGTTCTTGAATGCTGGATCCATTTTTTTACTACAAATTAATGGGATTTCAACCTGAAGAAACTGATCCTGAACTGTTATTTCATCATTTGTTATATTACTACTGGAACGATGAGGAAATCGTATTAGAAACGTGTGTAAGTGCAGAAGATATTGTCGATCTGGGGTCCTATGGATTTTTTACTACTATAGAAAGTAAACGGATGGCTTGGGATTATTACGTTCAACTTTTCGAGTATGAACCTAGTAAACTTATACCTGATGATGCTGTGGAATTCTTTGGACTGGATATGATGGACGATGATTACGTAACTAATTGTGTTGATGAGTCTAGTGTAATGGATGTTGAGTTCGACAGTGATGATGACGTTGCCATGGAAATTGATGTGGAACAATGGATCAATGATCATCCTGTCGATATTCGTGTGCAACAGTGGATGAAGGACCATAACATACCTATGATGTATGGTGGCGGGAAAACGAATGACTGAAATTGTAAGTGAGGGAGTAAAAAGTATCCTAATTACTCTTTACATGGACGTGAAATTACCATCAAGTCATTGGTAATTTCAATTCGTGATCCGGAACAATACGTAACCAGTTTCTTTCAGTTTGCCATGGAACATTTACTTCACGATGTAAACCCTGCAAGCAAAGTAGGTTTTACCATTCAAAGCTCAAACTGTACAAGGGAAAACCAATATACATTCCGTTTAAATTTCGTGCGCATATTACTGTAGACGCTATGTTACGAAAAATCGAAAATGTATTAAACTCCAATGAGGAATTTTTATTGGGTGACAATGTTACATTTACAGTTGATATTACCGATCCGTATCGAGGACAAGGGGTGGGTCGTAACGCTAAATATTTACTGTTTGCAGATTATGTACAAAAGGGTATTATACCTGTTGACAATGTTCGTGACTGTCTTCCACGAGCATTAGTATTAGGAAACTACGAGCAGATAAAGCATTTGATAGAGCTGCGTATATGAAAACCCATCCGGAAAAGTGGAGATCCAGCACAGCAGAATTATGCTATTATGCAAATGTAAATGTACGTAGTACAAATGGTGGTGTATAGACGATGTTGACAAGTTTCAAAAGTATTGGGGAAATAAGTATCAAATTATTGTTTATAGCCGTGTCTCCAACACTCGCGAGTATGAAAAAAATCTATGCCGGACCAGCAGCTAAGAAAAGAATCTTTTTGAGGTATGAAGACAATCATTACGATATCATTAAGACAATTACATCATTTTTAGGAAGTAAAGGGTATTGCGATCATTGTCTTACTCCATATATGGAACGTCGGCATCACAAATGTAAATATGCATGTGCGCAATGTGAACAGTACCATTTTGATTCAAAAAGTACTGATGAAACGACAGTGTATTGTGACAAGTGTAATCGTTATTTTGTCAATCAGACATGTTTCGACAAGCATGTAACAAAAGCAAAAAGTAAATCCATATGTGACCATGTGCAAGTTTGCTCTCAGTGTGGTGTGAAAATCGATTTTCGTAGCAGAACGTCAAAACATATTTGTGGTGAACATTTTTGTAAACTGTGTGCAGAATATGTAAATGAAACACATTTGTGTTTTGTAAAACCAAGTAATCCTAAACGGGTTGAGGATTTCCTTTATATTGTGTTTGATCTGGAAACGATGCGTTTGGGTGCAAAAGAAAAAGGTGAACAAGAATATGATCCTAACTTAATTTGTGTTACTCATCGTTGCTTTCAGTGCAAAGTTCTCAATGACGAAAGTTACAAATGTAGTGTTTGTGGTGATTATAATGGGAATAGGGATTTTGTATTTTATACCATGGAACCATTCATTAATCACGTACTGAAACAAGGTCCCAAGTTTACTCATGTTATAGCTCTTGCACATAATGCTCACGGGTTTGATAATTTGTTTGTTTGTCGCGAGTTGTTACGTCAAAAATTAGTGCCTAGTATTATCAGTCGTGCCGTACTTTGATTTCCGCTACCAAACATATCATCTGATGGTACCCAATCATGCCACAGCGGAGGTACCACACCATTCATCTTTGAAAGTTTGTTCAGTGTAACTTCTTCCACATTAAATGGGGTCATGGGGGGACGTTGACTACCTCCACTTCCATTGTCTCGCGACGATCCCGGTTCCGCGATAAAGTTATTTCGGAGATCGTATTATTCAGCAAGAGACAATTGTCTCGCGTTCGAAAACGTCTCCGGAATAGCATTACCAGTCATTTCATTTCCCTGACCCTGAACGGCAATTAGTTGAGGAGGAGGGGGTACTATCACCGTACAAGTACGTCTTTCATCTACCTCGTCCAAAAGGTCAAGTGCAAGATTAAGTGCACACTGATCCACCATTTCTCTTGTTGGCGTATTACTCAGGTGCTCAGGTGGTGATGGCGGAGTAATTGGTGGTACCTCAAATATTTCCTCCCCATCCGTGTCCTCCGTTGGCGGTGGTGGTAAAGTATTTACATTAATATTAAATACTGGGGTGATGATTTGATTACCATCCACAATGGCCATGGATCTTTCCACATGATCCTCTCGTTCTTGGTACTGGCAGTCATTCCTTACAGGTATCCCATTACAAGGAATAATGCCAGTATCAATTCGTTGAGGAGCACATGCAAGAACCGGAAAAGTTTCTAGTTCCCTTATAAATCTACTTGCCTCCTCCCACCCAAGCAATTTTACCAGTGTCACATTATTAATTCGATCGACATCAATTTTTCCCTGATTTTCTAGTTCGTAAAAGCGAATATGCATGGTTTCCATGATTCCTTCGAACCCTGCATAGTCGCTTTCATACAATGCCAGCAAATCCCCCACGGACTGGCACACTCTTACACAATCAATAATTTTGTCCCAGTAAGTGTAAATCAAATGGGAAATAAAATCCCTACTTACGAGATCAAACGTCGGCCGGAATCCTCTAGCCATGGACTCGCAAAGGTCCCTCCAGGCCAAAACCATGCGGTCACCATTGTCAATACGTCCTTCCAAAAAAGCCAGTAAAATGGTATCAATGGGATTCATGTTTCTGAAACAAACAGGGAGACAATATGTCAATACGTGTGTTCACAGCAACGATCTCACATCAACTAAATACAAACACTATGTGCACACATATAAAAATTTTCAAAACTATTACATTCGGAAGATTGTACTTTACGTGTTATATTTTTGAACAAATGAATAGATCTAAGTGTTTTATAAAGTTTGTTTCGCACTCAATGTATTGTTTTGTTTTCTAAGGTAGTTCAAAATGTTTTCATGTATATTATTTCAAAACATTGTTACATCCATCGCGTAATAGTTTGATTGTTTGTACAATTCCCAAGGTAAATGTTAGAAATTTACGCAACGTTGTTACAAACTAAACTTGTACTTTTGTAACAAACGTAACGTTCTAATATTTTTATTATTTACGAAACGTTGTTACAAACTAAACTTGTACTTTTGTAACAAACGTAACGTACAGTACAACTTTTTAAAAATATAATCTAAAGTTCACTTACCCTGCTTTTTAACTTTTAGACCCACAGACAATCACCTTCTAAGGGAATTCGTTTGAATCTGTAACGACAAGAAACAGAAACATATTTTGAGTCACATTTCATTCAATAAATACTTTAACGATACGATTTTGAAACTTGCACCTATTTTAAAATATGTTCACTATTACGATTAGTAGCAAGTATTGCACATGCGTTTTCACTTTATGGTCATTACATCGTTGCATTTTTTTAAATGTACTTTGTACTACATTCATTAGTATTAAGCTTTCATTTTAAGCACGTTTATTCATATCTAGTTTTCATTTTAGTAAATACTTTTACGTTAGTACCAACTACTTTTCATAACCTTGCACATGCGATTTCATTTTACGTAATTACTTTTTAAAAGTACGATCATTAGTATCAACTACTTTACATAACATTACACATGCGATTTCATTTTACGTAATTCCTTTTTTTAAATACAATCATTAGTAACAACTACTTTACATAATGTACAACATGCATTTTCATTGTAAGTATCTACTTTATAACGATTTTTATTACTACTTTGATTTTACTAAACACATAACACAACCACATTCTCTTTCAGTGTTACTTTTGGATGCATCATATAAAAGTATTCAACTTACATGAGTTGTATCAATCCAAGCGGTAGAACTATTCAAAATACGTAATCAGCAATCTGCAACAAAGAAAACAGCTACTTAGTATCGTAGAACCGTAACTGTATGTCTACACAAGTCAACGTTCAAACTCAGAATGACCTTCCAAACCACTCGAGCTAAGTATACACTGCGCAGGTCAAAGCGTCTTCCTCCCCAACCATGCATATTTAATAACCGGTTTCGACCAGGCTGTAGTGGTATTCGATCAGTGTGTGTTGTTATAGTGCTTCAGAGCGACGTTGGTAAGTCTTATTTTTTTCATAAGCAATGTGCTTTTGATGTACTACAAAAGTAGTTGAGTTCGGATACCTCACATTTTAGTGTTAGATTGTTGTTTTATACATGATTTCTTTTAGACACTCATGGGGTCCCTTGAATCCGATTACTATATGTAGTTGCATTTGCGTTTGTTTACTTGTACCTTGTATTTTCCCTATTTTTTCGATCCCGGGACTAATGGGTAATGGTATACTATTGTCTTATTTTGTTTTCATTGTCAACCATTTAACATTACTTAAAAAATGTTCAATCTTTCTAAATTTACGCCCTTGGACGCCATTTTGGAGGTGGGGGAGGTGAGGTGGAGTCCTCAAATGGTGTTTTTTGATCTTTGGTGTCATTGAAGCTTGATTTCACACTATTAAAACAAAAGTCAAATCTTAGTTGATTTAGGCCTTTGGACGCCATTTTGGGGGTGAGGGAGGTGAGGTGGAGTCCTCAAATGGTGTTTTTTCATGTTTACAAGAAAATACTAACATTTTTACATCATTAAAACAAAAGTCAAATCTTAGTCGATTTACGCCTTTGGACGCCATTTTGGGGGTGGGGGAGGCAAGATGGAGTCCTCAAATGGTGTTTTTTTCATTATTTCTAGTAAATACTAACATTTTCACACTATTAAAACAAAAGTCAAATCTTAGTCGATTTAGGCTTTTGGACGCCATTTTGGGGGTGGGGGAGGTGAGGTGGAGTCCTCAAATGGTGTTTTTTCATGATTTCTAGTAAATACTAACATTTTTACATCATTAAAACAAGTCAAATCTTAGTTGATTTAGGCCTTTGGACGCCATTTTGAGGGTGGGGGAGGTAGGTGCAGACCTCAAATGGTGTTTTTTGATCTTTGCTGTCATTGAACCTTCATTTTACATTATTGAAACAAAAGTCAAATCTTAGTCGATTTACGGCTTTGGGCGCCATTTTGGGGGTGGGGGAGGCAAGATGGAGTCCTCAAATGGTGTTTTTTCATGATTTCTAATAAATACTAAAATGTTTGCATCATTAAAACAAAAGTCAGATCTTAGCCGATTTACGCCTTTGGGCACCATTTTGGGGGTGGGGGAAGCGAGGTGGAGTCCTCACATGTTGCTTTATAAAATAACAATGACCCCCGGTTTACGACACGTTCATAATAGTCTTGGATCGTTCATATGAGTTTCAACATGTTGTGTAATTACAGTCCGCGTAATCCAGACGTACATGCAGTTATTTACTTTACCAAATTACACCCGCAACAAAAGATAGGATTGTCTTCTAAATAAGAATTTACTGTTTTCAATATGCACTTGTACGCAACATAATCACCATTACAACTCGTATACTTTTCAAATCATATTTCATTTATGCCTTTGGACGCCATTTTGGGGAGAGGGGTGTGTGACGTACAGTCGTCAACCATTGTTTTTTTTGACAATATCTTACAATTGCGTATCATTTGACATTATTAGTACACTTTTCAAATCTTTTATTTTCAGGACCTTGAGGGGTGTAATTTAATATTATTTTATTATTTGTTTTTTCTAGTGGCAAGCAATCAAAAGTTTCATTTTCTCTCTTTCAAGCTAGCCGTAGCCATGTCACAGTAATTTCTTAATATTTTGTTCTATGCTCTACAATTTGCGACCATTTTTGGTCCTTTAGTCCCAAGCATTCAAACGATCATTTTTCATGTTTGGTACCCTCTAAGATCACTTGAAAGCTCTGAATGTTCCTAACAGTGTTGCTTTATTACAATTTCTACCATGATTTGGTCCTTTAGTCCCAAGCATTTTTAAAAAAATCAATTTTTTATGTTTGAAGGGCCTAGTTGGGACCATAAGTGTTCATCAACAGTGCTGTCTTATCACAATTTGTCGCCATTTTTGGGTCCCAAGATCCATTTTTTCATGTTTCAAGGAACCTCAGAGTATTTCCCAGCATTACTGCCTTATTACTCTGTTGTACAATTTGTAAGCATTTTTAACTTCTAACGATTAAAACTATCATTTTTTCATATTTACAGGTCCCGTTGCACGCACTTGGGACCTCAAAGTGTTCCCCAACAGTACTGACTTGTTACTCTGTTACAGTTTTCTTGTCAGTATTTTAAATCATTGGGCCCTGTGGGTCACGTTGCGATCATACTGTTTACTGGTTTTAACATTACAATATTAAGTATATATACGGCCTACGGCGGGCTTGCAGCCCGGCCAGCAAAGGTCTGGTACATAATTCGCTTATTATTTTTAATTTAACGCATGTGTGTTCATCTACTTTATATTTCCACTTGTTATCACCCTGTCACATACTACCTAGGGACCCCTACACGTTTCGCTCGCATAAAGTTGTCTCAACCAAAGTGGAGCACTAAGTCATGGGTTAAAAGGTCCCCGGATCAAATCTCGGCAGGGACATAGGGACCCCTTCACGTTTAGGTCGCATAATGTTGTCCCAACCAGAGTCGAGCACTAAGTCATTGGTTAAACTGTTCCCGCCTCAAGTCTCGGCAAATGCCAAATAAGTTATATTATGCCGTACTTTTAACACAAGCGTCCCCGGTAAACCATTTTTGGAAGCAATACTTTTTTATTACACTGATCGAAAAGGCCATTCTGCAGTTTCTCGCAACTTAATGTAATTTCACAATTATTTATCACCATGCACGCTGTTTCATTTGCAGTTAACACAACATTTGGGCGGTTGTGCATTCAGTACCAACAGTCTACCATCCTGACAGGTTTTTTCCTTAGTCACTGCATTTCAGCGGTCGTGGGTTCAACCCCAACAGCCGGTCATCCTGACAGGTTTTTTCCTCAGTCACTGCATTCGGCAGGTCGTGGGTTCAACCCCAGCAGCCGTTCATCATGACAGGTTTTTTCCTCAGTTACTGCATTCGGCAGGTCGTGGGTTCAACCACAACAGCCGGTCATCCTGAAAGGTTTTTTCCTCAGTCATTGCATTCGGCAAGTCGTGGGTTCAACCCCAACAGCCGGTCATCCTGACAGGTTTTTTCCCCAGTCACTGCATTCGGGAGGTCGTGGGTTCAACCTCAACAGCTGATCATCCTGACAGGTTTTTTCCTCAGTCACATCAAACAAATGCTGGGATGGCACTTTCAACTTAGGCCTTGGCGGACACCTTCCCTCATTCTGTGGCCTTCCCTATCCCTACCTGAGCCTTAGACGGTTGAAGGACATACATAAAAACATTCTGGCTCAGAATCCACTTTAGCATTTATGTGATCTCGGTTGCGTCCCTTTTTAAACATAGTCACAACACGAGGTCTCGCCAGATTCCTTGTTCCATATTTACATACAACTGGCTTTCTTATTTTTGTCCTATGCACTTTTTATTTCTATAGGACATTTATTTTATTTTTTAAAATCGATACTATATTTTTTTTAAAATACTAGAACATCTCTCTACATACCTCAGGATTCAGCCAACTCTGGACGATATGTTTAGTACGTCTGACTGCATCAAATGTTACTAACAGAATGCATTTTCTTTATCTCGCAGCATCATAGCTTCTTTCTTTGAGTCTGTCGTGTTAAGCAGTTTCATTTGTATGCAGACGGTATCCAAATTTTGTTTTCCATAATCAGTTCGTTTATAAGCAGTTTTCCATCCACCCAAGAACTACTTCAACATCAGATAAAAAAAGTTCCAATCTTGTATTCGATGTGTGCGTGTCAAGATATATATACATACATACATACATATATGTATATATATATATATATATATATATATATATATATATATATATACACATACTCTGTCAAAAGTCTTGTTACCAACGCCACGGGGGTCCCCCTCATGAATATTAAAATACCCTCAAAAGTCTTTCAGGTCTACTGAGTTGCATATTTGCACATTGGGGGGTAAATAATTCTCGTGCACGTTTTGGCAAATGTTATATTTCAACCAGAGTGGCCAATAAAGATGTGAATACGTAAAGTGGTATCAGGTTAGAAGGACCTCATCCAAAACGGCCCGGTCAAAAGGGCCAGGTTCCAAAAGGGCGCCGACCAAATGGGCCCGGTGACAAAAGGGGCCTGGTCAAAAGGGCCCCGATCAAGAAGGCCGGTGACACAAGGGTCTCGGTCAAAAACGTCCCGTGCCAAAAGGACCCTGGTCAAAAGGACCGGGTGACAAAAGGGCCCGGTGACAAGAGGGCTCCGATCAGAAGGACCCGGCACAATAAAGCCCCGCAAAAAGGAAGGGGACAAAAGGAGCCCGGTGAATATATCCTGGCCTCATTTTTCATGAAATCAAGTATTCCATAATAATCTACTGAAATTCTGGTTATCGAAACTGCATTTTCCGTTGTGTTAAGTAGAAATGGGCTCACTTTCCGTTGATATGGGTAAAGTACAGCCATAAAAGCTACTGTTCCCTCCCTCCTCCACCCCCCGCGAAAGAGTAGCGAGTTTGTTTTGAACAAAGGAGATGAGTGTTGGGAGAGGGAATTAGGCAGGCGAGAAGTAACCCAACAAAGAACTAGGATATACAAATAAGTGAAGCATGATAAAATGCTTAAATGGATCTATAGAAATTGAAATTAACGCATGAGGAAATCTAATGCGATCAGAAAATAATCCTCAGAAAGGTTCTTTGGGAACGAATAATTCAACGGAAGAGGGAAATCAAAATATGAAATAGAGGCTTAGAACAATCAGGTTTACATGTTCAAGGTGGTATCGCTGGAGTAGTGGGAGTGTGTGGATTTGTACTGGTGTGTGTGAGTGCGTTTGCGCATGTGCTGAGGTGTGGTTAGAGTGCGTTGATGGTCAAGAAGTATTATCAGTAGCCATGGCCACCTCGAACATGGACATAGCTATTCTAAGCGTTGTCAGTACACCCGAGAGCGGTGGCAAGTCTCCCGCACCATGTAAGTGTTCAGCACGTTGGGTAGTAGAACCATGTATATTGGAGAGTGTTACTAAGTACGACTTTACTCGCTGCCTTCTGTGCGTAAGTTTATATACCAACCAACCTAGCCAACCTGATCACGTCTGTACGGGTCATTGTGGAGGGTATTTATTTCCCGACGCTACACATGAAGAAATCTACAGTTAGTTTGCTGCCCGTACGAAGGTGATATTAAGGGAAACGAACACTGTTGATGCTTTATTTGCGAATTTGCGACGTACGTTTCATCTCATGAAACAGCATCTGAGGAATTAAAGGAGAAGTTTGACTGCGGTATGCAGCGCCTGCTGAAATTGAAACGTGGTATTTTGGTGGACATGTTGCTGAGCAAGGGCACATGGGCTCCATTCAAGACTGAGTGGCATGTGTGTGGTAGTGAACCATTACAATTTCTTTTTTTCATACTATATGTACTTCATGTGTGTAGTGCACTCTGCATAGTACTTCTGTGTGTAATCCTCCGTGGTAGTGAATTTTTGAATATGTCTCAGTGTACGCATTGTCGAGGTGATTATATTGTGGACAAAGGCGTATTGACCACCATTAGTACGTACTTGCACACAAATCCCATTCAGTGTACTGAGTGTAATTTACGTAAAGTGCACAGCTGCCTGTACGTTTGGAACACAGGAACAAGGATTGCGGAGCATGTGTCAAGTTATATGAACGATCATGAACTGTTTGGCGAGTACTATACCATTTTCGTTGCACATGGTCATACTCATATTTTGAAGAGACCTTTATAAAACGTAGTTCATCAGTTTATCAAAGACCCATAGTGTATTGCACAATTGATCCCTCTAGTGCTTCAACAACGGAACCCAGCGGGTTCACGTGTATAATGCGCAAGGCAGTTCATTATTGATTTTCAAGGTTTTAAGATTTCCCCTAACGAGTACATTATCCGTGAATTCTCTGTGGTTGCGTGGTATGCGATACTAATATTCCATTGCCTGTTGAAACTACCATGTGAACGTTCCGATTGAGCTGTAGGGTACCAACGGCAAGTGGATTGGGCTAACTACTAATTTGCACGGGTTAGAGTGAAATACATCCAATGGGTATAGTGTATCGCATATCCGCCATCTTGTTGCCCAATGTTGCGAGATGGGTTCCATCTTTTACTGTACGGGTATTGAAAAGATGGTTGTTTTACGTAAAATTTTCTAGTTGGGGAATGTAACAAACCTTGAAGATCAAGCATGTCCCGCGTTGCGCACATTACAGTTTGTAGTTGATATTACCTACCAACTTTACGTATCACGAACCAATGCAAAAGTATGCATGCGCACTGCGAGCCTGCATACAGTTACAGTGTTGGATGCGGTTACAATTGGCAAAGGTGATGGATGGCATATTCACATTACACTTGTAAACCTAGTACCTATAAATGTATATAACCCAATAAATTAAGATGATTGTCATTTCTTGAAATGAAACTCAGAACAGGAAAGAAAAGTTTTTATTATAATAAACTACTATTACAATAAACTCTACTACATACGATCTTACAACTAGACTACTCTACAACGTAAATGTTAAATATGCATTAGCTTGTCTTTTTTACAATTTACAGTTTGGTTGCTTTTTGATATGTCGGACGTACTGTTGTACAAGATGAACATTCCATGTTGGGTTGGTGATTGAGAGTTTTGATTTAATATTTACATTACGCACTTTAAAGTAAAGATATACGATACAAAACATACCACATAACACGGAATTATCAGCTTGGTACTGAATATCATTGACATGGAATACTTTACAGTTTCTTTGGAGGAAATGAACAATTCGTCTCGGCGGTGGTTGTGCAAAGGGATCAAAGTAAAAACCCCGCCGCTGCTTATTGATATACAAGGTGATCCAAGGTGTACCTTCACGAAACGACAGACGTAAGGAACAGGTATTTTACTATTGCAAGTATTGTGTCCAGTCCCACTTACTAATAATGCTGTACGGCAATCGTGTAACACAACGTCTAGCAGTCCATGGTTGCACATGGTTACGTAGGGGTACACTCAATTCACTAATGCAATACGTTGCAGGTTACCGTTGTGATTGTATATAAACGTATCTAGAGCATACAGTACACGTTTGCCGATAAATGGTGTTATTGCACGTTGGTGTGCATTTGCGGTATATAGTGGTCGTACCAGTTTGGTAACGTACAGGATGAGTGCGCACCTTGGACATCGTTGAAGTCATCAGCATGTTTGTTTATCTACATATGCAACTGTGGTGGGATACCACGTATACCTTTACCATTGTAAACTCCGAGTGCACCACCCAATCGTTGTTTCGAACGAACCAAATCATGCTCAGGAGTACAGTTGACGGTCTTACTGACTGTACAAAGTATGTAAAGAGTTTGTTACTGTTTGGATCAAGCCAATTGCAACTATACGGCGTACACCCGTTTGCTACGATGCGTTACATTATTACCGATGATACGGGTATGCCACTTTGGTTTCCCGTACAGTTGTGAATGTACACCGACCTCGAAGGAATTTCTAAAATAATGGAAAGAGCCTACCTCCACCACGGGCTAAAGCTGGTAGGTGTCAACGTGAATGTTGAGATTCACATGTGGAAGCCCGCATTTCACTAGACCCCTATCCACACGTTGATTCTGTATTAGGATTGTTTTGTCAATTATATCTATAATCCTAAAAATATAGAAGTAAATGAAACTTCAACCTTATTGTTTCACCTCGATCCGTGGCGGGTTTGAGCTGTGAATACGATAACTACTACACTTCGTGGTATATGTAGTTATTACGTACATCACTACGCATACACAAGGAAACATCGCAAAGGCGTCCACAGTACCATGTCCAATTGCATTCCGGTGATATATAGAGTACATGTACGATGCACCACAACACTGCGTGGGTTTTGAGAATATATACGTGCACACACACACCTGACCAGGACCCCATATTGTAGGGTTCACTCACATGGATTGTTCCACTTTCGCCTGGAGGATATCACGAATTTGGTCCACATAGTGCTCAACCTGTTTAGCGAGACCGAACTGGAATTGAATAAACATTAACCTAGTACGTGGACGCTCCTCGCAAAGTAATTTATACAGTTCGTAGGCCATATTGGGTTTTGTCACCATATGATGTATGTATTGATTGTTCCTAAAGTCTCCACAATTTGACACCTCACTTTCTTCCGTTTATTCATAGTGGCAGGTAATACATTATACGTACCTTTGCGGATCGACTTGGAGCAATGCTGACTTGATACACGTCCAGTAAATATAGTTCGGAACACAGAAACGGGGTTCATCAGCGGTTAACACTTTTGCGTATCTGACACCCGACATGTTCACGTGCACTAACACTGTCCTGCTTGAGTTTTACGGGTCCAGGAATTGAGACAAAGGCTGCAGCAGGTGTGCGAGTACAGGTTTTTTCACGCTGAATGTTAATGTAGAACCATTTATATTCGCCGTTGGTGAGGGGATGTGTCTCCCTATACGCACTATACAACAGTTTTAGATGCAGCGGGATGGACAAAATGTGTAAAGCCGTTTGGATACTGACGGTGTTGCTACATGCACATAACCCACGCAGATAATACTCGTCCAGCGCAAAGCGTTGTATGACGTGTAGTAGACAATCTACAGTTACCGCTTCCACCGTACAGTTGCACCCGATTGGGCCGTTGGCATGCTGAATTTTATTGTAATTAGCGTTTATCGTTATATGTGTTATGGTCGCTCGTGCAGGTTTACTATATCCATTGCGTGGACCTTACGTTTCTACGAATGCCTCCCACCCTTTCTGCAGGAGCCGTTAAGCGTTGGATATCGTGTTCGCGCTAGCACTGCGCAGCTACGGCCACCAAGCTCCGCGTGATCACGGTATATACGTCTTCCGTGATTGGTTTTGCGTTGTGTGGCTACTGTTTGCGCATGCGGGTAGTGTCCTTTAAGTGAGCGTTGCTCATGTAGCTTTTCACATTGTTTACATCACCATGAGCTATTGGGAACCTGTTGATTAGAGGGAGCTGTGTCACGTTGCAGCAAAGAGGAAGAGAAGGTCATGTTACAGGGTCCTCCGTGTACATGTACGTTCGTGTCCATTGATGACCGGTGTCTGTGGACTTCGTTAGAGCTTTGAAAGCCAGTTTTAGCCCTTCTGTGCCAAGGATGCAAAGATCGCAGGCCTAGCCAGTACGAACAACTGTGTTGAGTCATGTCCAGTCATGGGGAAACTACTTTCAAAGGACCTCAGTCCCTCGTGTGGCACATTAGTTCAGTTACATTGTTGTAGTGTTTCCGTGTGTGATACAGGGTCTTCTACCTGGAGGGGGTGGATATCTAGCTAAAGTACCGGGTGCTGGACATTCCGAGTCCGGATTTTTTGTGTGTTTTACCCGTTGTGTATCAGCATAGTGAATTGAATTAATATATATCTATTTAACGTACGTTGTACATATTATTTTTCTCCCGTCAAGGTTTGGTACGACACCAGGTAAGAAATGGTTATCATTATTATTAGTGCATATCAGTACTACGACTGCCACGGCTAAATGGTCTTTTTTATCCTCCTATACCAACACACACGTACAAAGCATGCATTGCTACTGGGGCTTTCTTTTCGATTCCATTTGTGCAGATTGTTTTGTACTTACTATACCAACTCCAGTCTGCTTACCAACAAAGTATGCTCCATCAGAAAGCACCGTTTGTATGTGTGTGGGTGAGCATTACAACGTCCACCACTGTTAGTGTATTCCTTGTATATGTCCCACTGTGACGAAGATTGTGGGTGGCATTCTATCTATCTGTATGTGTGCACGCATTCAACTATTTTAATGCTATGGTGGCTTTGTTTGTTACCATCATCGTGGGTAACCTGTTTTTGTTGCATCACCATCACACCCAATGGTTGTATGTGTGTACACACTGCAGGGACCATTTTACACAACTATTCCACCACGACAACCATCGGTTCTATGTGTGTAACCACTACATGGCCAATTCTATTTTACGCATCCACGTTATCATTTGGTTTTAGCACCATTGCCATTGTCATCGGTTGTAAGTGTGTAACCACTAGAGGGCCAATTTTATTTTACGCATCTACGTTACCTTTTGGTTTTAGCACCATTACCATTGCCATCTATAACCTGGTTTGACACCTGTAATCGCTCCATGCGCCATTTTATTTTACCCGTCCACGTTGACTTTTGGTTTGTTGTACAGCATCCGTGGTCATAGACGAGAGTGTACTTGTATACAACGATTGCAAAAAACATTATTTCTTTATTTGGTTTTGTTACCATTGCCAACTGTAACCTGTGTTGATCATTAGGATATATTGATCACTACACGCATTGATTGTATCTACCCCTACAGGAGACATTTAATTTTACGCATCCGTGTTGACATGCTGTTTCATATTACTATTGTACAGCATCCTGGGGCATAGACCAAAGTGTACACATACAAATAATGCCTTGCCAACTGAAACTGGTTTGGATACCGCAATAGCAACCATTGAGTGTATGTGTGTAAACGCTCCAGTGGCTATTTCTATTAGTATTGTTTTACGCAATCACGTTCTCATTGTGTGTGTGTTGTCGCAACAATGTGCATCAGCTGGCTTGCTCGTGGCCATGGGTGTACACATATAGAAATAATGCAATGTAAGAAGTCGAGGTTGTTCACTTTACCGATTCGTAACCCTTTTTTCAAAACATTGTATAGACTATGACATTACTGGTATGAGTGTACTCTCATGTCCACTTGCGAAGCCCAAAAAACGCGACTCATACTATTCTGTCTGTCTTTGCACCGTTCTGGATGTTACAACCAGCGTTCGCTAGACGTGTTCATGTTTCCTTCAAGTGGTACCCCATTACGTGTAGCGGTATAAACGCCTACACACTGTAATGGCGTGCATTTCCACCACAACCAATACCTACGTTACTCCTTTATGTGTTGTGGACCCACAGGAGGAGGAGGAGCAGCATTAGGTGTCGTAGTGTGGTTGGTGTTGCAAGTGGAAGGTGCAATCTCCACCCCATCTGCTGCATACCAGCACCAACTGTTTGCGTGGCAGTCATTACCTAGGAGCAATACCAGTACCTACTACTACTGTTAACACTTTTCACGCAGCCCCGTAGGGTAATACCAGCTTGATGCCAAGTGTTAATGGTTGTAATTTTCCGTTAACATCAAACTTTCATTTAGTGTAAAGCATAGATCAGTGGTACCGTCTTATTACATCTCCTACGACTACTTCAATGCATGGATGAGTATGATACATGAACCCACGATTACCGATTGCAGAGGTACGCGAAAAAGGCACATCCGTATAAAACAATATATGTATATTTCCACAATTCGTACAATAGATGTTACGTGCATATGTATTACAAGTATGGTTATATATTGATTTCCTCATTTCATTTCTATCACAGCTCTGCGTCTTTTCACACATGTCAAGTATAGACCCATGTACACCGCCCCCCTCACTACGTAACTGTTATAATAACGAACACCGTCCCTTAATAAGAATATATTTAGCACATTTCCCTGCAAACCCATGTCCTTTATAGAACCATTTACCCATTCCCATATCTATGTATTGACACACTCCGTCCTTCAGTATGTATATATTGACACACTTGGGCCTTCAATAGGTAAATATTGAGTATCACATATCGTCTCTAACCCATGTTATGTATGTTAACGCTGTTTTAGTGTTCCGGTTTAGTTTTATGGACACCACACTACCACTGTTCGACAGCACGCTTTTTTCGGAGGAGTATCTGGTGCACTTCCGCGGGCTTTCATAATATCACATTTTTCAGTCCACATTCAAATATGTAGAGGGTGTAGGGCTTTGTATTGAGGTGGAAACTGTGATATGCCATGTACATTCCTATAACATTTACCCTAATAAAAATGACCGGTTTTAAAGAGTATATAGCACCTCTTCATTGTCTAATAAAAATGCATACCCGTTTTGATTGGCGAAATTGCGCACACAGTCCTCACAGATTAGGGGAAACACTGTACATTCCCATTGTTCGATTGCAGACAGAACACATCCCTCTTCATTGACACGGGAACCGCAGCGGTGTTGCATACATTGCTTTCTCCTCTTGTTGCACCTCGCTCGTACTAGCTTTCACTTCCACATATTGACCGGTTACGCAATACCCGTGCGATTGTTCAAGTCTTTCGATAGCCTCGGCAAAGTCACTTTCGGACCAGCTGTCGTCGTACCAGAACTCACTGACTTGACTCATCTTGCTATACTATCCTGCACTCTAAAACCATTCACTACCGCTTCGAGGGTGTTATGCGCATATACCTTTGTTCACCACATCATTACCACCCGATACTGGTGTGCCTAGCACACATTGATTTCCTCTATGGAGGGGTAGAACTTGTTGGTGATTGCTTACTTTCTCCGATAGCAAGGCGCAGGGGGGGGGGCTTGACACTTGAGGGTGACTGCTCGCTAAAGGTTGGTGGATCGTTATCCCCGTATCTTTCCCTGTTTTTTCCAGGAGTATGACTGAGTTTGGCCACCTCAGGGTTGACGATGCGACGTAGTCCAAGGTTGAACTGGTGTTTCATCGCTGCAGCATTGTAATGTGTGGACAGGAATATTTTAAATAATTCGTCCAGTGTTGTAGGAGCTTTCCTGATGTTTATTGTTTTGTGGATAAAAGGATCCTTGACCTCCTCCTGGGTATGGACAATCCATTTCCCGCTTAGTAGCAGTACATCTATGCTCGAGTTGACTCGGACGAATGTGGTAACACCTCAACACAGGGTAGGGTAACGGGATTCCCACATGTGGATCGTTTGTCATATGCACTCACCGTCTATCCATCGTTCCGAACAGCAACAATATTTTATTTTGCCTACAGCTTCCTCTACTGCCTGCACTGCATGATTTAGGTGGGCTTCGTTCGTCTGTGCATATTGCAGTCCGACCTCTGCCGCCTCAACAACATCTACAAGCTCCTGTTCATCAGTGGGCTCGAACTCTGGCATTGTGTGTTGGCTCAGTGGTATGTCTTCCACTCCTCCTGTCCATATATGCCCATGGCTTCACATGCGTGCGCACGTTTCCTCTAGGTACCCCGTACTACGTTCTGCTATTCGTCTTTACATCTACTCCCCTTGGTCGGTACAGCCCACCATTGTCTACTGTGGTGGTACTGTGCCCACCCAACCTATCTCTACTGACATTACGTGTTGGTCACGCTGCTCATCAACACAAATCATTCCCCCTGCCTTTTGTGCTTATATCTACTGACCGTACGTATCGCTCACCGTTACTACTGGTCTACGTGCTGGGCTACCTGGTCATCTATAATACTGACCTACGTGCTAGTCATACTTTTCACAATTGCTACTCACCTAGGTGTTCCTGTATTACTATCAACTTTTATTGGTGGGTTTAGTTGAGTAGGTTACACATCTCGTCCCTACCCTTACACAGCTGGCATCCGTATTTTCGGTGCTGATTTGGATTTGTTATGCCATGTGCTAGGTGTGTATTTTCGTTCGGTTTACGCGCAAGCGTGAACATTTTAAAGGACATTCTTAGAGTATTATTTTGAGAACGTCAAGAGGATACACATATTCGGTAGAATATTCTCAGAACATCATACACCTAATTAGATACTATACTTGGAACATCACATTAATCAGATTCGGAAATCGTAAATTTCGTTACGAGCTCATCAATATACCGATATTCAATCCAGAACAATATTATAGAACGAAACGTGCAGTAGTATCCCTCATTAAACGGGTGTCGTCCAAACTGGATGCTTATATGGGAGTACACGTAGGATTTACATTTTGATCAACGAAATAGATGTCTAGACTAGACTATGATGGGGACAGTTCTATGTCGCAACTAATTTTAGTTCTTTCCGATTACGATGACCATACGTCATAAACGTTTGGGAACAACAGTTGAGTAAAATCTGCAAACGAACATACGCACGTAATACATTTCATCACGAAAGTCATTGCTATTTTTGCAACAGCCACTGCTTGTTGGGATAGTGAAACGCACTACACTGTCACCAACGTGTAAGGAACTCTCACAGTACACTTACGCAGAGGTTATACTTTCCTGTTGTTCTATTGTATTCAAGGGAAATCGGAATGATGTTGCGGTGGATAGTTTCAGTTATCAGTTTTGCACATGCGCAAAATATGACACCGGTATTTCTTACATCATGTCACTGCATTTGTTATCCAGTGTTTGGTGCCCCTTCTTGTTTGTTTATTATTTTAACAGGACTGGGCAATATTTCTCTTTCAATGCGTATTTGGATCTCTCGTTGACATCTACAAATTGATTACATTGGAAGAATGTAGTGAATTACCCATGTTTATGTCTTACCAGTTCGGGCAACAAAGTCTGACCGTTACTATTACTTGGATGTAATGCTTTTTGTCTGACGATTTCGTTCAGTTGGTAAGGCGCTGGACTTATTAACTGACTAACCCGTGTTTCAATCTCTTTTCGTTTACCATTTTTTCTCCTGTTCCTCTTGTTTCTTAAGCTCAGAGATGGTTAGTTTCTATTCACCTCGGTATTGGAGACTTCCCGGTACCTTTGAAACATTTTTAACCGTGTAGAAAACCTCGAATACTGTTATTCATATACAAATTCCAATTCAAGAGAACTTCAATGCCTCTACCACCACGACATTTGGCGCACTTAGTGACCTTATCATTGTTGTAAAGCAAAATGACCACGTACCCAGTTTCTATGTTCCGCCGTCAACGATCGCTAACTTCAGATAATCTCTTAGAAAGTGCCACGGTTCTAATCCCGCTCTTACCCGCCATCGTTAGTGCGGTGTTATACCCATACTACAAACTTGCTTCCTCCTTGCTTTGGAATATCATCCCCATGCGATCTCATCATCTGGATATGTAGCAGGTTCGACGACTAAAATTCTCCCGTTCATACAAGTTGCTTTAACTTGAATAGGAAGTTTTTTCTAATGAAGCGTGAAGAACTGTCACTATATACTATGACCGGCAATACACACTTACGACAGCCAAGTCCAACTGCTCGTGCACTCTTTAAGTGTAAGTCTGCCTTAAATGTACATATATTATTACAGTACATCTCCAGCTTGCATGTCAAAATGTACCCCAAACCTTGTAACATCACAATTCATATCTGAAAACTTGACATTGTGATTATACCAAACAGTTTTATTTAAATCACAACGACTAAGCCGGGTAGGTCTTGTACTTCGGGTGGGGAAAAATGAAGTGTATATTCTATTCAGGTTGGGAAACAAGTTGGACGAATACCGTTGGGATGACCGCAACGTCGTTGGCGGATACTACTAGTGGTAATCGAAAAGTCGGTGTTCGTTTGTTATTGTAGTGATGAACTTATGAGTTCTGTAGCCGGAAATTAAACCCGGGACCACGCGGCCATGCGCATAACTCTTTATCCACAATAAACTGTCTTGAGTCTCGTATATATTTTTAAAATAACACACAGATAACTTAAAAAACGAATATAACGTTTTTTCCACTTAGTGAAACGCTATTTCGAGAGTTTACCAACTTTACTGCATAAAAAATAAAATGCAAATACCAGTGTTTCTTTCCATATACAACTTCAGACCCGAACTTTCTTTAAAAAAAGGAAGTTTCATTCATTTATAGCCTTTAACAATCTCAAAGGTAAGACAGCTTCTCGGGTGATGTGAGAGTAATCGATGTGTAGGCTGCTGAGTAAGGTAAAATGTTCTTTACTGGCACACCCCTACACACACAATCTCTCTCTCTCTGTCTCTGCTCCAAACAGCTTTAGGTGACAATGAGGTTATCTGGATTCATGGAAATTCACATGCTACGAATAGAGATAAAAAGAAGCAGGCTAACGATTCTGTATAATAATATATATATCATTTCCTTTGATATAAATAAACAATAGTATTACATTTTGAGAGTAGTTTGTCAGCCACACAGCTTGTATCTTGTGTGTAGTCAGTTCTAAGATAAAATTCAGATATTCGGGGGAAGATACATGAAAGGAACAGCAGGAGCAAAGAAAAAATCCAAAGTACTTTGAGTGTACATACCTTGTCTCCAAATTACACATTCTAATATTGGCTACATTTTTTGAAAATATATCCATAAATAGGTTTCTTCTTACAAGACAATATATAAATAACCACAGGCGTTACAAACCAATAGGTCCTGAGCCTGCCCCAACGCCATCTTTCCGTGGTTGGTAAAACTGCGTCCATCTCAGTGACGGCAGTGTGGTCAGTACTGCGCGCCACCTGACCACGAACAGGCGTATTAGGGACTTTCTAGATCGAGTGGGCGTCACGTCTTTATTCACGTAACTCCCCAGTTTGCCTCAACAATGAAGTTCTTTCAACAATGTATACGAAAGAAAATGTCATATCAGCATGGATAGAACTCTAGAATTGGTTATGAACTTTTTTTCCTTGAAAGTCGAACTCCTCTAGACTTGAATTTGTGGGAGCAGCATTGAAATTTCCTGCAACGATAAAATTACATTAGTCGAATATGGAGATAATGGTTACAAAGATCTTGGCATCTCTAAACAAAGATCTTGGCTTTACATTGCCCTTCGATCAGGTCGATATCAAAGAAGGAAAGGCATTCGGGAGAGCGTGGGTCAGGTCCTATGTACCACCCAGTCATTTACGTGGTGGGACAGGAAAAGCCCTCAGTGTAGTCAGTTCTAAGATGAAACCCAGACATTCGGGGAAAAAAGAAAAATCAAGAGTACATTGAGTGTAAAAATACCTTGTCTCCAAATTCTAAGACTTTGTATTGAAATTTTAAAGCAGTATGAAAACAGCATTGAAATTTCGTGCAACGATAACATTACCTTAGACTATATGCAGATAATGCTGGCATCTCTAAACAAAGAATTTGGCTTTACATTGCACTTCGATCAGGTCGGGATCAGGGACGGAAAGGCATTCGGAGAGTGCGGGCCAGGTCCTATGTTCAAAGTACCAACCAGGCATTTGACTGGTGAGACTGAGGAAGTCCTGGTTAAACCTGTCGGGTTAGTCGTCGACTAGGATCGAACTCACATCCTCCCGTATACTACGCCAGCGGTTACCATTGTGCTACAGCGGTTCGGTAATGTGTACATTAGCACTGGGGTTTCGAAAACCGTATCACTGCTCCGTGAACTCGATTTTTTGTAATCCTCCTTGAATACGTACTCTTCTATCCGGTGTTACCACTTTCGAAACTCTTACGATGGCATGGAGGAATAGAGCAGGTGGTTTACATCCGCTTCGCATTCCACATTCAGGGGGCCTTTCTTATTAGCTGCTGGTTTTTCTCCACACAACAGGCTACACGTTTCCACTGAACTATAATCTAATTCGTTACCTCTATCCCGATGCAGTTTCCCTGTTTTCATTATATCACCTGCTACATTGTCGTGCCTCGGTTTCATTGTTGCTAACCCAAAACTCTCCATTCCGGCCACCTTTACATTCTTGTATTTTATACATTATACTGGTAAACCATCACCGGGAGTCCTCAGCTTCAGATAATAGTCAGTCTTCATTGGAGGAGAGAAAATCTCACATTTCATGACGGTATTCCTTTGTTTTTTCTCTTCTGATCAAAATAGACTCGGGTTACCATATTTTCACTGAAAACAGTTTATACTAGACAGCCATCTTCACCTTCAACTTTAGCTGTTGCGTTGTCCGACAATGCCAAGTAAACCACTTAAATCGTTCTGCCATTCTGTTTCATAATATCCCCATAACTAGAATCAAATCCTTGCCTATACGGAACCCAAAATGAACAACTGTTAAGTGGGTTACATACAAAATAGATGGGCTGTGTTAATTACAAAAACAAAGCACAAGAAGGAGAAGAAGATGAAACAACTACTGCTAACTGGAATTGATCAACTGACTCAAAATTTTGAGACCAAACAAATTGTCTCAATCTGCCCTGATTTTATGAAGTTAATCATAATTGATATTTTATCGGAAGTGATAGATCCTTCAAGGCGTGTTAAGCCTTCTCCATTAATACTGATCTTGCACTTTTCGTTGTTGCGGTAGAATACTATTTAAATATATCCTTTAACATAGTTTCAAGAAGCTCTACTTGTTTTTTTATTCCGATGTCAAAAACTTATACACAATGTGGTGGAGATTGAGTCAGTGGTGTGGTTGTAGTTAAATACAGGCAGGAAAAGATTAAGAGATTTTAAGTTTTACGTTATGACGAGTTCATAAGCCAAGGGATCCGAGCAACATTGACGAATAAAAAATCGAAGTAATCTTTTATATACATCGTGTTTTAAATTTATACCTCTAAGGCTTTCATTACTCTCACCAAGCAAATGCCGGGCTGGCACCTTCAACATAGCCTTTACACCCCCTTCCCGCATCCTCCCCCCATATCCTGGCCTCCGGGTTCGATGCCTAGAAACCTTACAAAAACTTCAACATTTGCAAATTGTTCCGCTAGGAACTGTAACCAGTATACCCGTTTTCTTATTCCTTCTCCCTCTCTATTTTATCACAATGATACTGAGCAACCTGACGAGTTCTACTGCCAACCATCATGTCGGTTTTCCATGGATTTTCGTCAGTTTCACCCGGCAAATTAACGGGCGGTACTTAAGCAGAGAGCATTCCTTCCTAGTCTTTGCCATTGGAGGATTGATCGCCAAGTTGCTTCATCCCCTATTTACAATGATCTGCATGTTTAAGCCCCATAACAACTATTACAAAACATCATTTTATGCTAGCAGGGATCATTACACAAGAAAAGTGACTAAAGCATCAGAATGCAATTTAGTTTTTCATTTCTTTTTCTTTTTGTGGTGAGGCTGTACCTGAAGATTTATTTATTTTTTCACCTGTACCAGATGTTAATACAAGATCAAGTAACTGCATAAACTTGTGTGTCCTACATAGGATCCAGTGGCTAACGTTTGTTACTTCGACGATGACCTTGTGAGTTTTGTAAGACATGGAGTTAATGTACTATTGTAAGAATTATGAATCGGCATTGTTTTCACTGCTTGCATCAGATGAAGACCTGGAATAGAGCTAGGTCCGCAACCTTCTCACTCCCTTATCCCACGGACATTTTATGTAGCTTCAAGATGGATAATCAATTTGGTCCTGACTCGTTCCATGTGGGCTTTGTGGTGCACCCCTGTGTGTGACCGTTTTCTCCCAAGTCCTTGATTCCATCAATTCACCATCATCATCCATTTCGCCTGAGCCTACGTTGCCTATAAAGGGCCTAAATTCAAATTCGAGATATAAATCAAAGTTCCAACAGTAATCTTCGAATCAGCGTTAGGGAGTCATGCGGTTCGGGTCTTGTTGTTGGCTATCTATACTGATCTTTCCATGGGGATTTCAACGTTCGTCAAGCGAATATAGGGATGGCACCTCGACAGAAGTCCTGGCCACAGCCTTCTTTCTTGCCCAACTGGCATTGCTAAATATTATCAGATAACCTGAAGCCTAGATCTGCTGTAGAAAGCATCAAATTAAAATTTAAATTATCCTTTAAAAAATTCATAGCCACATCTAAAATGTATACAAACACTTGTTTGCTGTCAATATATACATACTCAATTATGTAAACCTTAACTTACTTAACCGGACTACGTCTCTGATCTGGCGACTTGGTGATCGAATCTTCATTCCGTTGACCCGATCTGAGTTGGTCTTATTCCGCTGACTTCAGTCACACAGTATTGTCATTGAAGAGATTCCTACGTTATTTGTAGTTATCTATCGATGCACGTACTACTCACATTATTATCATAAAGGTCACCGTTTATATTGCAATTATCTATTGTGACTATTCCTGACAGTGGGTAATTTTTGCAATCTTTTTTTCGTGGAGGGACCAAGAAGATTAAAAATCTTCACTCCTATTCAATATTCCAAGCGGACAATTCTTTCCGAATAGGCTTTTCACAGATTATTTTCCCACTTCCGGGGTGGGGTGTTTTTAATTTTTTGGAAATATTATACTGTTATTCAAAACTTTTGCTGAGAACTAAAATTCTGCTTTGTCCATCGGGTCACCAGGTCACATGCGTAGATCCGGTGATCCTGTCCAGTTCTACAACCGAATGACTCGGGGACTAGTTTCATCGTTAGATTTCTCAGGCAATAACAAGCAAACGTTTCTTTTAACATGGTCTAATTCAGTCTCTTTCGTGAGATATAGCGGGTCCAAGATCCTAACTATAAGTTGAATAGGTATTTCTCGATAAATTATCAAATACTATTTCCTTTAATCGCGGATGCTTTGTCAATATTGGATATCAGAATGTGCTGTCACCGAGTTCACAGTATTGTGAACCGGGTATACATTTTATTTCCTCAACTTGCCCTGTCATTTTATTCACTAATTTGTAATGGTGATAATATTTGACGTGCACAATGCATTCGGCTTGCTCTTGTCATGCTATTATACGGGGTGGACGAAAGTTCATTGTTCACACTCTAGGAACGAAAGGTTCTGTTCCAAATACGATCAAAATGTGTCTTTATTATTTGTGGACTTCCGCTAAGTTTCAGAGCTCCAGACTGGATTGTAAAAAGAAACTTTAGAGATTGCTATTTCCAACACCATTAACAGTCGCACTGCGGCAACAAGGTACTAGACTTCCCACTTGCTCTATCCAAACATGCATATTTCGATATTGTGTCTTGGGTGCTCAGGGGTTTCCCAAGGAATAGGGGATTCCCGGGCGTTCTTTTAGGAAGAGATGTGCATGAATCTGCATGAAGATTCCCGTTGGAAGAAATGTGGATGAATCTGACGACTTTCCAACAGGTAACCAAATTCACACTTAAACTTAAGAATCTTCGATGCTTTTATTTGAGTTGTTCCTACGGGTGGCAGATTTTCGATTTATTATTGTCGCTCCACCGACCTGACGATGTCCTGCGTTTTAGTAGGCGAAAAGTATGTGACATCATCCCATTGCAAGCTACCAAGTACATAAAGGCAGAGCTGGAACCCGCTCCCTTTTGCGGTTCACGATTACATCTCCCCACCTCTTTACTATGCGTACATTGCTAAAGCTCTTTAGAGATCCTTTCTGGACGAATCGTTATAATACTTTAATTTGTTTCTACAAGAACCCTTTCAAAGTCCTCTTGATTATTCGCTAGTGTGCGCGTGTACTTCAGAAATGTTTTACATTTAATCTCCTTTGCGGTTTCATTAAGTATTATTTTTCTTCCAAAAATTTTTCTGAGAGCCTCTCGATTAGTCGGTAGAGTGCGTATATTCTTTCAAAGAATTCGTCTTTTCTTGGTGTCACATACGTACTCATCCTTCTTACCAGAATATTAAGCCTTTATTAAAGGGATCCTCTATGGTCACTTGATTATTCGCTCGAGTGCGTTTCCAATTCAAAACTGATCTTCTTTATCTATCCCTTCCCCTTGTGCTTTTCTAAGGCTTAGGTTCTTAACTCTTGATTTGTCACTCCAACTGATTTCACATCTCTTCTTTTCTGGGCCTTCAATTCAAATAATTTCTCTTCCCATATTACTGACCAGTTTCTAAAAGGCGCGTGTTATTTTAATTTCCTTTGCTCAAAGGATTTCCATGATAAAAGCATTCTCTGGTCTTCCGTCTTTAATCGTTCAAATCCTCCTTGTGAAACTCTTTCAACTGGGTCCAGAATCTTTTAGCTTATTCTCACCTTGTTCAGAAATGATTCTTTTCAATTCGGATTCGTTTGTGCAGTCGTCTGTACTACGCTAATATGATCATTTCCTCTAAGCTATTTCACCCTTGAGCTGCCACGAATCTTAATTCGGAATCAGTCTCACATGTTATACCATTTAGTCCCTCTTCGGTTCTAATTCATGTGTATCTTTCCATTCAATTACCCTTTCCTCTTTTCAATGCAAACATAGTACGAGGAAGAAATAAATATTTATTCCGCTAAATATCCCAAAACACCCCAACCCTTGGGTATCGAAAATGCACTCTCCGTTGAGTTACGAAGCTGAAACTCAGCATAAAGATTGTTGGGTAGATTGAAATTCCCTGATATATAAAATACGCAATTACTCTCTAAATACTCCAATAAGACCCCCTCAACCCCGAGTATCGAAAGTGCACTTGCTTTTGATCTAGATCCTAGAAAACTGAAATTTAGGAAGACTATTCCGCTGCAGGTCAGAAATAAATGCAAAGAAAAATCGATAATTCACAAGAGTATCTCAACAACTTCCTACCATGGAAAACCGGAAATGAGACAACTACCGAACGTTACAGAAGTGTTATTTTGGTGTTGTGACAATGATATCAATCTGAGAAATGGTAGGTATGAAACATCTGACAGTGATAGGTTTGAAAGATAGTATTTATTTAATCTACCCTATCTTCCATTCCCCAGTCATGAAATAAGTTTTTGGGCAGCTAAATTCACAGTTGAAATAACTATTTATTATTATTATTATTATTATAACTTTAATTACTAGGTATTCGCTTAATAGTGTAAAGTTAATAAATTTTTTTTTTTCTTTGTAGATCGTAGATTTTAATTATTGTACGTTCTAAATCCTCTCTACTTTTCGACTTCTTCTCGTCGTCCTCCTCCTACTACTATTATGCTATTTAAAATAGTAATGATAATGATAATAATAATTACTCTATGGCTTACGGAACTCAGAAGTTCATCGCCGTAGTAACAATCGTTCGGCATAAGATTCTATCCAGGTAAAAATATCAAGCCCGTTTCCATCATAAACACCTACTTATCGAAGATCCCTTCTAGTATTGTCCTCCTAACGACATCTCGGTCTTCCCAACGGTCTCTTTCCTTCCGGTTTTCCCACCACGATGGAATATATAATCTTCGTTTTTCCCCCTGCTCAACTTAGTCGTTGCGCTTCCATTATTCTTACATTGGGTGAGTAATACAGTCGGTGGAGTTCTTCTTTATGCGTTTCCTCCATTCTGCAGTTATCTCGTCCCGTTTCAGCTCATATACATTCCTCAAAACCTTTTAACACACTTAATTTATGTTTGTCTGCTAGGGCCATACTTCAACTTTCGCAACCGTAAAGTATTTATTACCAGCAGAATAACCATTCTGTATATCTTCAATTTCAACTGCCTTAATATTAATCGCCAGGTTAGGAGTTTCTGGACTGAATGGAAACATGTGTTGCTCGATACTAAGCGACTTTTTATTTCTTCCTTTACCTTGTTTCTTCTTGTTATATATGCTCCTAAGTATTTAAATTTGTTTACTTTCTCTATTCTCAATTTTTCCTTCATAATTAATAAAAAGAGTAATATAAAAAACAAAAATAACTATAACTTTTTGTTTGAAGTTTAAAAATTGAGCAAAAAACAACAACAATTTTCTCAATTTATAAATTAGTTATTCTGCTGTTTCTTTTTGTTCTTGAGATTGAAAAAAAATCAATCTGCAAGAACTAGTCTGTTACGCCTAAAACAAATCAAGTTTAAAAACAGAAGGTTTTGGGAACTCATACACAGCCTAAACGACTGAAACTAGAGAAACAAAATTTGGCATGAAGTTACATCATTACTTCTACGTTAAGAAAATATTAAAAAATGTTGAAAAATTTGCCATCTTGGATCCAAAATGGCCGCCAAGATGAAATTTTCGTAGAACACACAGCCTAAACGACTGGAGATAGAAAAACGAAATTTGGTGTGGCGGTACACCATCACTAGCAGGTTACGAAAATGTTACAAAAATGTCTCCAAAGACGCCATCTTGGATTCAAAATGGCGGATCACAAACATTCATTTTCAACATCGTTTGAGCTTGAGATACGAAATTTGGCATAAAGGTGTATTATCAAAAGTAGTTTAGGAAAATATATTTTTAAAGAAAAAAATCGCCATCTTGGATTCAAAATAGCCGCCGGAAAGCATTTTCCACAGTTCGAGCTAGAGAAATGAAATTTGGTATGAAGGTGTATTATCAAAAAGTAGTTTAGGGAAATATTACAACATTTTGAAAAAGTCGCCATCTTGGATTCAGAATGGCCGCCCAAATTATTTTCCTCACCGTTAGAGCTAGAGAAATCATATTTGGTATGAATATGTACCATCACGAGTAGATCATGACAAAGAAAATGTTCAAATGTCGCCATCTTTAATACAAAATGGCCGTCCAAAAAGGAATTTTTCAAACCACTGAAGCTAAAGAAACAAAATTTGATATGTATGTGTATCATCACGAGTATGTTACAATAAATGGGGCAAACTTACCCTATGGGGACAGATCTGCACCATGGGAGCGCAGTATACATTCTTTCTTCCGATGTTGTTTAGCTTCGAGTATTATGGCAGTTTGAGTACGTAGTTTCAACCTACTACGAGTTAGATCACTGTCAGTCGAAAAGAACATCCTTTTTCCAGTGACGGGCTATAACTGGTTAATTATCGTTTTTCTTCAAATAGGACAGCACCTTTAAATTCTAGTACTTAAAAGCTGATCCTTTACATTTTTTGTATGAATATAGCGAATTGAAGAATTCCTCTTTCCTTCGTCAGGTAGCAGCATATATTAAAATCGTGGAAATGCCCTTCCGTTAGTTTTGTGAACTTGCTGTGCAATTGATAAAAATATTTGTAGATGTATTTGTTTGTTTACTTATTTATTTATGTAATAATGGGTTAAGCTGTTTCCATGTGTTCCTTCCAAATGAAATCCTGGTTACTTTTATTAGATATGTTCGATTAGCGTCCCTATTTCGGAACTTAAAGTTAGTTCACCTTTAGTGCTAAATCTGATGTCATTTGCTAGTATTAATAAGTATTGTTATTTGCTTTTAGCTACTGCCAGAAAAAATCAAGTCAATTCATGTCTTATTTGTGGGAGAAGGCAATGAAACATGACGATTAAAAAGTTGTGTTGAAAAAATTCTGTGTCAACAAGGAATTATTACAGTTGTTTACCTGCATAGTAGTAAATATTCATGCCGCTCTCTTTCAACCCAATTGTTTTCTTTAGACTTAAAATAACGCCACTGAGCAATCAAAAACACAATAAAGCAAGTATTTTAAATAAAGATTGCGTCCATTCAGCATTCAGTTCTTAATCGAGAAGGAAATTTTTCGTGCTTGTCTTGTTTTGAATGTTAAATTCTTCGTATACGTAATTGTACAAGAAGATTTTTTATTCAGTGAGACGTTTGTTGCTTCAGTGAAATGCCGTTGCATTTTGAGATTAGCCAGGAAGACGCAAATCAACTTGTGCATAACTACTACACCTACAGACATGACAAAAAGTTAAGTGACGATAGAGAAGCTTGGAAGTGCATCGAATATCGTACAGCAAATTGTCCAGGGCGGGCACATACTACAGACCTCACTGAAGACAGTGAGATCATCTGGTCGTCAACAATGGAGATAAATTTCGCTCATAATTGTCTTCCGGATGCAATAGAGATTGGCGTAAAAAAAGTTCAACATGCAATAAAACATGCAGCTGCTAATAGCATCAACACTCCTGTGAACATTATTGAAGCTTGCACATCTGAAATCGCATCAGTTGCAGTGGGAGGTGCTCTTCCTAACCTTCCAGCAATGAAGAGGAAAGTAAGAAGAGTGAGGCAGCAAGTTACAGATGCTCCAGTAAACCCCAGGAACATTATGTAGTTAATCATTCCTCGAGATTATCAAGTGACTGTAAACAACGAGATATTTCTTCTTGATGACATTGGAAATGGATGCAGACGCATTCTTATTTTCGCTACAAAAATAACTTAGATATTCGGTGTTAATCACATGATTGGGCTGCTGATGGTAATATTGTTTTATCTTACTTACTCTAGTTGAGTAAACAGTGGGTTCGTTACTACGTTTAACGTCATTACTCAGAACTACAGAATGATGGTAGCCGCAATTAGACATGATAATGTTCATTTACTCAAAGCATTAAAATAATCTTTATCACAGATCGTATACATATCCATAAAACAGTAAGGCCATCAGAATTCATCGGTTGATACTTTGGACCAAGATGACACATACTAAAGTTTATCCATAACACAACAACAATGAAATAGTTTCATTCCAACCATGTGAAATGAACTACGGGCATTATTAGCATGACAGCAAAATCACCTATAAAATATGAATTTATGGTCCAGCATATGGTATCACATTTACTAATAATTGCAATAATTATCTATCCATTCATTACCAAGTATTCAACATATTTAAGAGTTTCTACATCTTAAAATATTTAAAGAAACACCAAAATTGTCTTTTATCGAAGTTCAACTTAGTGGCACAATGAATAGAGATACAAACAATGTGTTTGGACGAAAACTAGCTCTGTCTAAACAATGCTCAAATTCGCTTTTGGTTTGAAATGCAGTTCTACTTTTCTAGTTTTAAAATTACTTAGTTTCAAGCACTAAATTCTCATTAGAAAGATGGTACCTTTAAAGTTGTCCCTCTTTTATTCACTCAACTTTGGACAATTCACGTCATAAGAAATTCCTCTGTGTTACCGCTAGTATACGTACTAATGCACGATAAACAGGCAGCAACATATAAACGTGTCCTTGAGCAGTTGAAAATTCATAGACCAAATCCCCAACCAGTCAGCGTGATGATGGACCTTGAAGCTGCTGCTGCTAATGCGTTTCGTGAGGTTTTTCCTGCAATCATTTTGCGTGACTGTTTCTTTCATTTTACCCAATGCATGTGGCGCAAAATTCAAGGAAGAAATGAAATTCTGAACAGATACCTACAAAATGAAAATTTGGATTTCGCGCTGAACTTGAGGCAGCTGGCCAGCCTTGCCTTTGTACCGGAAAGCGATGTAATACAAGCATTTGAGACATTAATTGGAACAGAGTTTTTCGCACAAAATGCACAAACCGTTAAGCCTTTGATTGATTATTTCGAGGGCACCTGGATTGAAAGACCACAGCTGGGGGGGATCAGAAGAGCGCCACTTGTTAATATAAAATGGAATCTGTATAAAGCCACTCTTCAAGGATTGCCCAGAACGAACAACAATATAGAAGGATGGCACGGAAGATTTAATTCCCTGATTGGAGCTCACCATAGTACTATCTTCAAATTCATCGATGTACTTAAGAATTCATCTTGAGCAGGAGGTGGCCGGAAACGTTGTAAGGATTGGATGTAAGAAATACAAGCTAACGGCGAACAGAGTGCGTAATATTGTGCAAGAATATGGAGAATGACCATTGGGAAACTATCAGTAACAAGTAGAGTAAAACACAATGAAATCATATAGTGATTTATTTCGATGATTATAAACGTACATTATTATTAGTTCAGTTTTTTTGTAAGTGTTTTAATATGTGAATTGCTGAAAATGGTAAGATTCTTTTGTATAATGTTAGATTGAAAAGAGCATTTCTTTTAAAGAAGTTTCATTCAAAAGCACAATATAGACTTGAGTTCCTTCTGGTTTTATTTGTTTAATTTGTTACACAGAAATACAACTGTTAATTGGTTTCTTCGTTTAAAAGAAATTAAAGTAAAAGTGCAGAAATGTACCACCAGACTATGTTTAAATTTCGCATAAAATGTTTTCATTATTATTATTTTGCAATACCATTTTATTCTATTTTATGTCTAAAAAAAATACTAATATAATAATACATAATTGCGCCTTCCTGTAGGTCTTGGTTTTGATTCTCAATGGAGAATTCATGTGGTTTGCTTTCCACTAGAAACAAGTGCTCGAGGTGGACGAGAACAACAATAATAATAATAATGATCATGAGTAGTAATAATCGTGCAATCCTCAGGATTTTAAGGAGGCAGTGCGGGAAGGTCCTCCTTAGGATTTTTACTTGAGTTTGTGCCCTCTGCCACTTTTAGGAGTTTACAAAACATACGGTAAAAGGATGTGGTAGTAGTATATGAAATTGATAATTTTATTCATCGAGTATCTTAAATTATACTATTAATTTTGTTTTATACAGTGACCGACGATAATAATATGATAAATAATCAATGAATAATATGGTACCTCTTTTGTCCATACAGTGAATACTCTATTTAATGGTTAAAAGTATCAATACGTGAAATACTCTATAATCAATCTGTTATCATGTTTTCCGTTATTTGATGTATATATTGTTTTCAATGTCTTATATTTTCATTGTTTTTATATTTAAAACCAGCAATTTTAAATTTTATTTTATAATTCAGATAAATGTACAATTATTTTATGAAGACTCTATAGTGACCACTCATTGGAATTTATATTGCTGTATTATCTTGCCGTAGGACGAATTCGATAACAAATCAAGAAGACATACACTAGATATGTCGAAATCGTCGGTCAGGATGACATAGAGATAAGGTTCGAACTCTAGTTGTCTTTCTCAGTGCTGGTTTGAAAACCACAAAACCATAGGCTTTCAATAAGCTCTTTAGAGACAAGTTAAATGGAAGACAAAGCAACTGACAGATGCGGAGAAAAGTTCCCCCACTTCTTCCTTTTGAAGTTTAAGGAAGAAAGAGACCATCTGTTTTCTTCCTCCCGTCACCTTCATTCATTAATTTGTGTAATTAATTATCAAACAGTAGAGAGTACTTGTCTTCTCGGAGTCACCTGGATCGAAATTGCAGTATGTAGACCATTATTTTGATGAAAGTGACATGTTTTGGACATAATGGAGTTCACTTATTATTCTGTTATTAAAAGTAACTCTTTGACTCGAGAGAGAAGGGTGGGAATCTCCTGACCGTGAGAAACAGGAAGTCTGCCCGCGACGAATGTGGGGAAATTTTGTCTCCAGCCACACGTGTTAATTCTTACCTAATAAGAAAAACTGATACATTTCTTAGTGTTTACGCACACGCCAGATACCATTTTAAATTTGTTGCAGTGTTTGAGAAGCTAGGAGAAACTGAAAAACCTCGTGTTCTTCGAAGAGAGAGATTTTACAAGTCGAGGTTAGAACGTTTCTTGATTGGCATGTTAAATATTTCTTGAATAATCATTCACGGAGGACATTAGTTCGAAAACAGGAAAGTGAGGTTTGATGCGAGATTGTTTTTATCTGACCTTAGTTAGGTATGTCTATACATACAAGATACAATTTTGAATGATATTTTATATTGAGAAAAGACGAAACTTACGTAATTGACCGAAATTTTAATTCTTGAGACGATGAAATATGTACAATTTGCATGTATAACAATGCAATCCGAATCGCTGGAAGCTGAAATTTGTGGATAATTGATATTGTTTGGACACCGCACTCCAGAGGTGTGACTATAGCGCATAACAATAGTTTTCTGCCCCTCCATTTGCATAGCCGAATGGGATTATAAGTCCTGTGATGACAAAATATGTATAATTTACATCTAGAACAATGCAAACCTAACCGCAACAAGGAGAATCTATCCTAATATTTTATTTCTCAAGTGTAAGCAAAAGGTAATTGACCAGTCGACTTTTCTCTTAAGACTTTTAAAGCCAAAATTACTGCAATATCGCTATTTGTGGGCCTAGTTACACCAAAAGTGTGTATAAAAGCGTGCTTTATGTGTACAAAGATATTTTAACTTGAAATATCGTATATATATTGACTCGGATGGTATACAAAAACTATGTGAGAGGATTCGGTGTGTCATCCTTAAAGGCATCTCTAGGACGTAAGGGCTCTTTCATTTCACAACACTCATTTCTTATGAAACTTTGAATTTCCGGAGATGCTTGAACCATCTTGTTCCACTCGCAATCCCAGATGGATGCAGCATTAATTTTACAACTGTTTTTCAGAAACTCCTCTCTCGCTAATGTTGCCTTATACCGGTCTTACAAAGTATGTCACCCGTCATCAACAGGATGACGACGAAGTTGCGTGATGCATGTATGTTCATGGCAGTAGCATCCATAGAATTCGTAACCAGTACGAGTTTTCTTTTCGTATCCATCCAGTTTAAACCGCTTAAATTAAACTTCACCTCCATTTTCTACTGTTTGCAATGTAACGTTATTTTTGCACTCTATATATTTTAACCATTCTTTTGCCGTTTTACTTGGTTGGTCGTGATGCTGAAAAACTAAAGGAGGGATGATTGGAATAGTATTTTCCTTAAGATAACGTAAACGGAAACATTCCATCGAACACGAGGTGATAGTGCTTGTTTGTAGGAAGCATTGTATTCCGCCCGTTTGTTCTTCAATAAGGTTTGAAAATCGAATCAGTGCCTGTGCCAAAATGAAAAACATCATTCTTACAATACCCGAAGATTTTTTTCTGGAAATCGAAAGTCTTTTTACTTTTAACACATTCCTTATGCCACGCAAGAATTGCATCATATTCGTCGTCGAATGTGGAGTCAATATTAAAGTACTCAATGTCAGGCCAAAGCCCAACATATTTCTGATGTTTAGGAGTGTTAAATAGGTATGGAAACTCTCCTTTCTTTAGACTTACTTGTAACCCCATTGTTGCTGGTAATTTGGATAATTTAACCCCATGAACTAATATGTATCACGGAAAATTATATTATTTAAAGTTAATTGAATAATTTTTTGTCCTTGCGCTATAATGTGTGGTGTCAAATTTTATTTTTCCTTGAGGCATCGCACTACTACATCGCACTATCGTATCGAAACGATATCCGTTGTGTGAAAGCCCAACTACTTTTTCAAACCTAGGACCCTGTTCTAAGACACGATTTACAAATGCTTCCATATTATGAAATACAAAATCTCTCTGACCTTCGACATTACTACAAACACTACAAGTATAATTTTGGTGTGTATCCTTACACTGATGACATCGATGAGATGCACAAATTAAGTTTGGCACATGTTCAAGTTCACCATTTTCAACTACGTCTAGTAGCATTGTCTCTACCTCAAAGATAATGTACAGGAAATTTTCAATTTGTTTTGGCTTGGTTTGACAAAACAGGAATGTGTTTCATCGACATGAATGTTACACAGTTTACAATAATGTTCTCCACACACGTGTTTGTTTTTCTACTACGTCTATTGATTTTCACTCCACACTGCGGACAAATTTGTACATAATAACATATAGGTTTACCATTGGTTTGTGTTGATCATAGCAAGTATGATTGGGAAACGTACGATAACAATACTAGCATTTCAAACACTTGTTATTATCGCTATCAATATCGTCATAGTACTCTTCACAATGACTACACAAATATTTACATTTATGAAACCGACGTTCCTCATAAGGCGTGACACAGTGATAACATAACCAGTATGACCTAAAAATGCCGTTAAGGTTTCTATGATATCATAATGAATATCCTCATATCGTAGAAACAATTTCTTTTCCGCAGGTGGTCCCGAATATACTATCGTATACTTAAGTCTCTCAGGATCACACACATACAGAATAATTTGATATTCGTCATCATAATGTTTCTGAAACATCTACATCTTCAATGCTTCCACAATTTTTACTTAATAAATCTACTTTCGCAAAATAACACAATTCTGCTGCAGCACAAGCCCACTTCTTTGGATGTGTTTTCATGTAGCGTGCATTTTCAAACGCCTTATCGGCTCGTAGTTTCGCTAATACCAAAGCAAGACAATCAGGAACATATTCAACTGGAATGATGTGTTTTTGGAGATATTTTTCCAAAGGCAATTTAAGCGTCAGAGTACTGGAAATAACGTTCTGTTATTGTAAAACAAAGGAGCTATGCAGTATTGCTACAAATATTTTTTGTGAAACGTAGGACACACGTAAATATTCAACGCGGTAAGTTCTACATGACTACAAAGCAGAAGACGTATCAACGTCTGATACATAGCTTTAAAGATTTGTCGTTGACATCAAAGGGAAGAGAATGACGTTGTTTATATTGGCAGTTACTGATATATTTTGTATTCGACTTTACCTAATATATATTTCTATTACGATACATGTTTGATTCTAAGGAAAGAGAGGGAAATCTTTACTTATGTATAATACAGGAATTCTTTTACAGTTTCCTCTGCATTATAGTGTATAGGAGTCTTTAGTACAGATAGAAAGGTCAACTACTACTATATTTATACACATTAGTTGTATCCCTCTTGCTAACTACTGATCAGCAATAAATGTAAACTATATAGGTTTCTTTGTCCATAATATGACAAGTGAAAACAAGTAATAAAGCCAACGGTTAACAACTACATGCATTTATTTCTTGCTTGCTTTGCCACAACACGGTCAACGAGACTATTACATAATGCAACAGTATAAGCAAGCTACATCACTTTTGTATAATCAAGATATTCATTAGGGTTTATTGTTCTAATTACACCTTAGTGTCTAGGTTTCTTATGTGTGATGTAACGTGATACACTATATATGGTTATCATGAGTGGCGACGCGTTATCCGAGTGGTCGTAACATCGAATAAAAGCTTTGAGTACTTGTTTTTGACATGGTTGACGGTGAACATGGCCTTCTTTGAATGTTCCAGCGCTGCAGTTACCGCGGAATGTATTTTAAACAGTATAAAGTATTTAAAGACATCTATTGCACTTACCTGTATAGGATGTTTTAGCCATATCCTCGTCTATTTGGACTCACACCACTGCATGATCATATCCATGGAATCCTGCAAAGAGATTGTGCAGGAAACCTTGATATATTGTTGTATTGGTAATGACATTTACGAGATGTTCATAGAGACACATGAAGATACTGAACTTATGCATCGCAATTTCATGAAAAGGAGGATTTTGTCACAATTGGTGAATACGTAGATAGAATATACACTGTGTTATGGACTAAAGACTGAATGCATGGTTGGTATTGCTGTTGCTTATAATTAAAGTGAAATAAAAACAATATATTGACGGAGGTAAGACACCCATTATTCACATTTTCCTCAAAGTATGTACAGACTCAAACCAGTGATACAAACATTTGAACAATATATCTTTTTGCTATTATATAATCTCCAGTAAAAAGACAAGTGGTACAAACAAGTGAGCAGCATTTATTTTTTGTTTTTTAATACGTTTATAGTAAAAGATAAGTGATACTAATAATTGAGCATTATTGATTTATTTTAAATAATGTGAAAGAGAAAGAACACAAATAGGTGAACAGCTTTTAATTTTTGTTTCTTCATTTGTTTCCAAAAAACAGAATATAACCAATGCTGCCAGACAAGTGATACTAACTATTCATCTGTTCTCTTTATGTTCTTAACTATTTTGCAGAAGAAATAATAGAAACACTGCCGTAATACAAAAGAGGACGGATACAAAACGATTGAGCACATGTGATTTGGTTTAGGGCTGTGATACACACAATTGAACAGCATTTTCTTTTGTGCTTAAACCTTTTCCAGGAAAAAGTCGACTAATACAATCAATGGAGCACTACTGATATGGTTTAGGGCAGTGATACAAACAATTGAACAATATTTATTGTGCTATTATATAATCTCCAGGAAAAAGACAAGTGATACAACCAAGTGAATAACATTTATTTTTGTTTCTCAAATCGTTTGCAGAAAAAGATAACTGATACTAACCAATTGAGCATTAGTGGTTGTTTTAAATAATGTGAAAGAAAAAGAACAGAAACAAGTGAACAGCCTTTGATTTTTGTTTCTTCATTTGTTACCAGGAAACAGAATAGAACCAATGCAGTGATACAAACAATTAACCACTAGTGATTCTGGTATTTAACATTTTAGACAATCATTAGACAATATCACCGTTCTTAAACTTTTCCAGACAACGGATAGAAATAGTACACTTGTATGCATTACGATTCGTACAATTGTGCACGACCATGTTACCAAGTGTAATTTACTTTTATGTATGTTACTAACAAGCTCAATAGTACTGGTGACGAAGTAATTAGTATTGCCTAGCTTGTAGGATAAAAATGTTTACGTTTGTTAAATTGTATCATTAGGTGAATAAAACATACACACTCCCAGTGCTACAAACAATGTTACAACAAAAGTAAACTCGTATTAAGTATTTGAGATACAATGAAAAACTTCAATTAGTACAATATAATTTTATTTGTGATACAATGAACGAACGTTGCAACAAAAAAGTTTACGTGTGAAAAACAATGAAGACAACTATTAGAGGAGGGCATACAACAATTTATGTTTCTAATCGAATGAATGAAAACTATTACAATATAAGGTTCGATGTGCAAAATGATCTCGATTTACGTTAATCTGTTAGGAAACATTGTCACTCAATCAAACCAGTGCATATAAAGTAGTGTAGTCCAGCTTGCATGTTACAATTCATGTTTACAATAACCATAACGATGGAACAAGTGCATAGAAGAAATATATAACAAAATCATGTTTTTATTGAACCACGAAAGCCAAATGGAACACTCAAGTAATGTTTCGTAGAAACGAATTTAATTCCCGTCGCTTATGTTGTATAACAGTGTGTTGCTTTGTTTGAGCCTTATACACGACATGAAAGTTAGCTTTGCGAAGGATATTGTTAGGGGTAAATATTTGTTTACTTTTATACCTTCCCCATACCACATCATACATATCCTTAAATATCATTTCCTGTCTAGATCGATGATTTAAGGTACTACCGCCTATTTGATCACATGGTCTAGTTTTCCTGTTGATATTTCCTTTAGGTCGTACGGGTAATGCTTGGAGCTAGCACCAGTACATAGTCGCATTTCCCAGCCTCGAGGCAGTTCATATATTTAACTCACCAAGATAATCACTCAAAGGTAGGGATTTTTGGTTCCTCTTGACGTCTATCATATATATAATACTAGCAGTATCACAATACATAAGACATTCGAGTACAATTGTACCTAATTGGTCGTATAAGCGTAAGCTCGCTCTACATCAAATACAGGCTGCAAATACTACATTGCTGGTCTGTTTTCTAATTCCACATCCTTATAGGTAACAAAAACTTTACTCCCTATCACGTTGCATTTCCAAGTGAGGAGCATAGGCTATTTCATTAAACTGTTGAATTTTTGTACCAACAGCTGTTCCCATCCACAAACACAACCGTAAAGGTAGCAACACACTTGCTATGGCACAAACGGACTTTGGTTAATATTCACATACATTTACTGTTATTGGATTGTTCTGAACTTTATTAAATGCAATCGGACACAGTTTTCTAACAGGAGGTGAAGAGACATTCTGTCTATGGATTTTCGTATAACACAAAATAACTATCATATTATTATATTTCCTGTGACGTTGTCATTTCAAACTCACAAGACAGGGAGGAGTTTTCCCCAAAGACAATAATTCAAGGATGCTCATCCACATTAGGATACCATTATGCTTCGTAAATAAATAAATAGTCACTAGTTGCCGAGCTTATAGCTAGCCAACCAGAAATGAAGTTGCGTAAGTAATCTCAGGCATTTGGTAAAACCAGAATAACGTTTAAAGAGTTGTGTTAATGGTCAGCTTCGTCCAAATAACAAACTTTTTTTACTGATGCGATGGTACGTTCAATGGCAGTGCTTTATCAATCCGGTAATATAATGTTCAAACACAACGTCGAAAAGCACAATACCATTCAACATTATGACTTAGAATGTGCACATATAATGTCACAGTACATTGTGTGCCATTAGCCACAAAGTACTCAACCCAACATATACCTAGGTAAACAATTTTCTGTTTTCAAGCCTAGAGAATCTTGTAAACGTGTTGTTAGCTACCATTAGCAACCAATGAGGCTAGCACTAAATAAAAACACACATTCGCTCGACCACACTCCCTCCATTGGAATGTTTTAGGTATATAGGACATGTATTTTTGTAATTGCACGACACGACCTAAGAGGAGGTACATGCTTGTGCGGTACCATATTCCTTTCACACCCTAACCCTATTTACATCTACTCTCCATGCCTAGGAATTAAAGAACTATGATCATATTGGATTAGTATAAATTACTCTTCGCCTGCAACTACTAGCATCAAAAAGGAGCAATGAATATACGACCGGGGACGTAAACATGAACGCTAGCTATCATATACAGATTTTATGTAAAGGGAACGTGCACGCTGGTGGTCTCTGGTGGTGATTAAACAAACTAATGATTAGCACTGGTTCAATAAGAATTCGTAGTACAAGTCGAAAACAAAGACCTTTAGAATCATTAAACCCAGAACTTAATGTTGCATTAATTAGGTTCAACAATATACATTTATTTTCTTCCTTTTCGGGTAACATACTTTGAAGACTACCATTCATCTTATTCACGCTTCATTACCAGCTCTGACATAGCCCATTTTCACTGGACAGACTGTAACGACCCCTTTATTCTTCAGCCTCAAAGTAACCGCCACATCTCCCATTCTTTAACTTTTCGTTTCAATAAAAACTGTCAACTTTAGTCTTGTAGTCTTCTTGGAAAATGACGAACGACTGTGCTCCCACCACTATGTAACACAGTCCTTCACAAAACCATCCATCAAAATATTATTAATGAGCGCTGTCACCCACTCATGCTCTTTTACAAAGCATCCTCCCACGATCATTAATCTTCCCTTTGTGTGCAATAATTTTCCATGACAGGTGAACATGGTAGTTTTCCAAACAATAGAGTCCCTATTTCAAAGGACACACACAAATGGTCACGCATTCTACTCTACGTGAATGATACTGCACAATTCCGGAAAAGCGATATAAAAGAAAAAAGAATGACGAAAGAAAATAAAAGTACAAGAAATACAGCTCATTAGCACACAACATAAATCATCTTTGCTTAAAGATATCAAAAAGGTCGAACGAAAAACTAACAAAAAGAAGTCGGGAACAAAAAATAATCCCTCCATAGAAATATACATTCAGGGTGACAAAGCGCTCTTGAAAAGCTGGATCCTTTTGTGTTACCTTCCTGCCGCTGCTCGCATCTCCCCCTCCTTTTCCTTTGAACCTACTCCTCTGCTTTCACTCAATGATTTGCTATTTCCAGTTCTCGTTTTAAAGTTATGTCGTCACTCTCTCTCTCTCTCTCTCTCTCTCTCTCTCTCTCTCTCAAACACAAGAGAACGAACTTCTTAACACAAACCGAATGTTGCCCACAAAGCCAAAAGTTGAACTAAAGAAAAAACTTTCTCAGAGAGAGACACTCATTCCCTCTCTGCTTCTCTCTGTCAAGGGGAAACGTAAAATGCTTCTTCCTCGCATAATGCCATACAAAAGGGTAAATTAACAAGAACAACATACGAAATCACCATATCAATAAAAGAATATTAATGTACGTTTGTCGTTAAGCAAATTGCAAAGAAACCGTAAGAAATGACCTACAACTAAACACGGAACCAAAAGAGGAAAACGGGAAATGGGGTAAGAAGAAAGATATCAAAATAATATTTAACATCCTAAATACGTATAATATAGTGCCATTTAAAATGTAAACGCTCTGAAAAGCCGGGGGGTTGCAAATGTCACCAGCAAGGAATAATCGTAGCATTCAGGCTTGTAACAAGGCGCTGTGTGATACACTATCATGAAATTGCTAATATGTCCTAACACATAAGCTACAATACTAAACTCGTATATTACCGATCATTAGGAGATGCAAATCATGTGGTATCTACAAAACGTATACACAATTAATAGATCTGATCATTAGTCTTTTATTCTACAAACACAATGAGAAACAGCACACAGATACGGATCGACTACATATAAGATAAAAAATAGTTAAATACTTGCACAATTGGTAGAAAAAAGTAATTGGATTGTAGCTTAAACCAAAAAGTGGGGAAAGAAGCTAAACATAACGTAATAACGCAAGTAACGCATGAGCGCAGGTATGAAAAAATACAGTAAGGTGCCTAGTAGTTTCTTCTCTCCATTTAGCAGCTATAGGAGAAACAACCCAAAGCCGACTTCCCCGCCACAGGTTCGCCAATGGTTCCTTCTCAGTTTCACCAGACGAATGCCTCAATAGTACAGTAATGAAGGCTGTGGCCCTTACCTTCACCAGCCCTTTACGTATCTTGCTCTCTAGAGATCCATAGTGGTGTATCAGAAGTGAAACATGGATGTGGGGGTGTGGGCTTTCACACTGACATAATTAAGTGTTGCCAACTAGCATTTTTACTCAAATTATGATAATTATCTAGAGCTGCCAACACAGTTTTGACGTATTATACTCTCTTGTTCTCTACTCATCTGGGATATCTACATCATTTTCTTCTGAGTCTTCACTTCCTAGCCCTTCTTCAGAATAGTACAATTCTCTGTAGAAACTTTAAGATATTTTTATAATTTCTTCCTCATTTCGTGTTACGGTCCCGTCTCTTAACTGCAATTGTTTGCTTTTTACCTATCATGAGCTGCTGTTTGGTTTTCTTCAGGCTCTTCTTTTCCTCGATTGTATTTCTTACAAGATTTTCGTTAGATCTTCGTACATCCTCTCTTATTTTCTTCCTTATGATTTTAAGTTAGTTCTGTATATTCCATCCTCTTTATGTAATTTTCCTCTTCTATCATTTCTCTTCCTTTCTTCATCAAGGGGTTACTTTCTTCTGTGATTTTGCTCTTTTTGATACCTGCTATTTCCTTGGCTGTTTCTATTCTTATCTCAGTTAGTATTTTATTTCTGCTATTGATTTCTTCATCCTCTAACTCTTCCAAGGCGCTGAATCTGTTGCTTAGTTCTATCTCGAATGTCTGTCTGTGTTTTCCAAGATTTTTCAGATCTAAAA
>JAGDQP010008006.1:0-19386 GCA_022664845.1 Lepisma saccharinum | reverse complement strand
TGCTTAGTTCTATCTCGAATGTCTCTATGTGTTTTCCTAGATTTACCAGATCTAAAGGTGGCGTTTTCCTCTGATAAGCTTCTTTCTCTCAATTCTAGTATTTAGTTTCAGCTTAAATCTCACCTTCCTATGATCACTCGAGACTTTGAAACTGTTCAGAAAAAACACGTCTTGCAGATTTTCCCTGTTATTCGATAGAACGTAGTCTATTTCGTTTTTTGTCCCATTTGGGCCTTTCCTTGTCCATTTCCTCTTAGGCGGTTTCTTGAAAAATGTATTGGAAATGGACAGTCTGTTGGCTTCTGAGAATTCCACTAACTTTTCTCCTGTCTTGTTTCTTTTGCCAAATCCAAAGTTTCCAAATTCAAATGGCTAAGGGATGTAAGAACATTAATTTAACCTTTATGTTTATTTAATCTTCAATCTTAGCCATTATAAGCTTTTGCGCTTATAATCATTTTGGTTGGAGTGGATACAGGATGATTGTGAGACGGTAGATGATGATGAAGTGATCTTAGACGTCACAATACATTACAATTAGGACGGATGATTGATAATCTTCTTGTCTGGGGGCGTCTCTAGACTAGAACATTGATGAACATTGTGCTAGTAATGACGATGAAATGTGAGTGAATTGTTAGTGATGGCGAATATCGTAAGGTTATGACATGTTAGGTTGGCGTGAGTGTTTTAGCGGAAAAGTAGACGTAGGGGCCGGAATAGGTTGCTTGGAAGTTGACTTTGAATATTTCATTGGCTGCATGACTTCTCGGAGGATATTGACACGGTCGAATGGGAATATGTTTTGAAAAATGAGGGTGAGAAAGGAGAGAACTTGTTCAATAGTGATTGGTTGTTGGACTGAGGAAATGGGTGCTTGCTGGGTGGTTTGCTCAGGAACACGGAGAGGTACGATATAGGCAGGTGTATCAGGAGTGAGAGTAGGTCGTTCTTTGCATTTGTAACTGAATTTAGGGTGGGGTTCGCTACAAGTATTGCACTTAGGTTGACTTTGGAGATTCGAGCAGTCTTTTGTGTGATGGTTTTCTGTGCAGAATCAACATGTTGGTTCATTCGGGCAGTTCTTGGTGTAGTGCGAGTTGTAGGCTTGACAGCGTTCACATCTTAATGGCAGCGGTGGTGAAGTGCGAGATGGTTCTACCCTGTACCTTTTCTTGTATATGTAAGCTCCAGTTTGAAGTAGATCACCTATGGTGTGCTGGTGGTTGGTTAACACTCTGACCATGTAGCTTGCTGTACCTTCTTGTGTTTTGATGCGAATGCATTTGACTATTATGTGTCCTTCCAGTATCAGTTCCTCCTCGGCTTCTGTGTCGGTAATATCCGGTTCTACTCCCCTGATTACAACAGAGAGCATTGGAGGTCGAGGAGGCGGTGGTGGCTGGCGAAGTGGTTTGCTGTTGTCCAGGTGCGTAAGTTTAGCCTTAGGTCCAAATATCTCGAAGCTGTACTTGTTTCTTATCTTCTTTGCTAGGTTGATGTCAGGTGACTGGATGATAATCCCATTTCTAGTTGGTATGATTTGATTGATGCTATTTCGAGGTACATATTTGAGGAGCTGGTAGAAAAGCTGTTTCGGTGCTTAAAATCTGCTGTCGAAATTAGTTAAGAGCAAGGAATACATCGATGTAGCTGAGCTATTTGAGTTCTGAAGATGTGCCTGGTTAGGGTCAGAGACGGTCATTTCTTGATCAGAGTCGGTATCAGAATGGCTGCAAACATGAGTCTTCTTGTTCGGTGGAGATTGTAAGCTGCCTAAGAGATGTTGGTCTGGAGATTGAGATCTTGAACTTGAAGCTGATAGACGATCGGTCCTACGCTTATGTTTTGGTGTTGCTCCCAATGAAGATAATTTTCCTGATGAAGATGTTGATCACTGTACAACTGGAGGTAACTGATGTTTGCCTGTAGACTTCTGCTTGTTAGACATTATGGAAAATAAGACTGAACTCGTTAATGAGAAGATGAATGATGATCAGTCACAGTGCAACGACTACAAAATTATCGTTAAGTCTCTCGCACCCTCCGACACTGAAGAGTGTCGTCAATCCTATTATGGTCGTATATGCACAGTTCTCCCTCGTGCGTTTGCTACACGACATCCTCGGATGTACAATAACAAGCCACAGCTAGGCTAGGTTTGAGTTCCAATCAGTGAATTAGTAGTAGTAATAGTAGTATTGTTGGACAGGACGATCATCGTCGTCCTGTCAACGCAGACGGTTATGCTGTCTCTTCGTTATTGTTTTATTTCTAATCTATATTTTAAATAATTGTTGCTGGTCTAAGTGATGTTATATTGATATAGATATTATGGCGGGGCTAGTGTATTTGGATTTTGTGCGTTTTCTTTCTATAAGGTAGGATAAATAGTTGCCATATGCTCGGGTGGTGGGTATCTGTTAATAGCCTGAAGTGTTAAGGCCTCATCATTTTCGTTAATCGTCCGGTACATTTCTAGTAGGTGATGGATGATGATAGCGTGGTTGGATGTCTTGTTGTGCATCTATGTGGATTGTGTCCAGGAGTGTTGGGTGAGCCGTAGTCCATCGTTTTGTTATATATTTTAATCGTAATGTTTCCAGGTGGGTCTTGATTTCCGGGAACGTAATGCGATCATACAGAAGATGTGTGGGACTTGGTAGTTTGATGTGGTATGCCAGCCTTAGAGATCCCATATCTGTAACTTTTATAGAAATCTTCGCTGGCTGTCATCCAGGCGATATGACCATATGTAAGACATGGTCGCAAGAATATTTTGTACGTATGGAGGATGGTGTCTGTTTTTAAGCCCCAGGTAGTGCCTGTTAACCGCTTCAGTAGTATTAGTCGGTTATTTGTTGAGATTGCTGATGTGAGGTTTCCAATTTAGCTTAGTGTCGAAAATGACTCCGAGGTACTTCGCTGATGTTGTCACTCTTATAGGTGTGTGGTTGACATGGAGGTCAATCTTGGTGGGATTTCGACGGACACTTGTTTTTGTTTTTGTTTGCTGTATTACCAGTGCCTAGGTTTTGAGAGCGTTTATGGTGAGACGCCACCTAAGACACCATGTGTGAAATTTATCTATAGCTGTTTGGAGCAGACGGTTGATGTGTTGGATAGTGTTGGTACAGGCAAGGAAAGCTGTATCGTCGGCAAATGTAAAGGTATGTACTGGAGAAGGTAGTATTGGCATGTCAGCTACATATAGGATATACAATAGAGGTGAGAGAGCAGAACCCTGAGGCACTCCAATGTATGGAAATATTGCATGTGATAGACTATTGTTGATGGCAACATATGCCATTCGGTTTGAGAGGAAGTGGTAGATTAGCCGTATATATGCTGGTGGAATATTGAATTTGTACAGCTTATATATCAGGCCAGCATGCCAGACACGGTCAAATGCCTTTTCCAGGTCGAAAAGTAGCAGACAGGATGGCTTATTAGTGTTATACTGGTTTGTTACTATTGTTGTTAATCGTAGTAGGTTGTCATCGATGCTGTGATTAGGTCGGAAGCCTGTCTGGTGGTAAGACAGTATATCGTATTTGCTGAGATGAATATGTAGTCTGCGTACCAGTATGCGTTCTAGTATTTTACTGAAGTGAGTTGTATTGGTCTATATGATTTGGTGTCTGTCTTATCTTTGTTGGGTTTCGGAAACATGAGTACGTTTGATAGCTTCCATTCTACGGGGTAACATCCAGTGCGTAGTATGAAATTATAAATGGTGGCTAGAAGCTGCAGTAAAATGAACGGTGCCTGTTTGATGAGGCGGTATGTAATGCTATCGAAACCTGGAGCTGTGTTCTTCCTATTGTTTGTGACCTCTGTGATGTCTTGTGTGGTGATTGGAGTTGTTAATGGCTGGTTGTGGTCGATAGCATGCTCGACGCTTATTGTCAGGTCGGTTTTATGTGGATCAGTCTTGCGTTCAATATTTCTGGAGAATTCTGTTATTGCGCAATGAGACGATTCAGGAGTGAATACTGTTTGTAGGCTGTCAATTAATATGTTTGCCTTCTCTATGTCAGTATGTGGAGCTGAGTTGTCTGTCAGAATTGGGTACGTAGTCGAGGTAGACTTGCCTATTAGTTTATTGAAGTGTCTCCAGAATTTTGAGGGATTTCTTTCTCCTTCCAAGTTATTTGTAGTTCTGATCCACATGCGTTGTTTGTATGCCCGGATGTAGTTTTGCACCATACGTAAATACTGTCTGTGAAGGCGCAACGCTTCAAGTGACCTTGTGCGTATATATTCTCGGTATGCTTTCCGTGATAATTGAATTATATTTAGATATTGTGGCGGTAATTTTGGTTTAAACGGGTTGGTGGTGGTACTAGGAATATTTCTTTTGCTGCTTGTTTGTATAGCCGTTGTAAGCTGTGCGATCGCCTGGTCCATGGTGTCAAAATCATGAGGTTCAGGTATTTGTTCTACATATCGTTCTAGGTCTGTTCGATAGTTGGTCCAGTTTGCTTTGTCATAGTTGAGTATTGTACGGTTAGCAGTTACTGTTGCTGTGTGTCGAGTAGGTATGTACAGGTCAAGCTTTATTGGATCGTGATCGCTGTCTATCGAATCAAGCACATTGATGGTGATATAAGGTGTAAGTGATGAGGAGGTAATGACAGCATCCGGAGTAGTGTTGCTACTAGGTCCGGTTGCTCTGGGTATTGTACATAGTTCTCCATGTGTACGTTGGCTAATGTGGTCTCGAAAGGTTTGCTTTTCTCCAGCAGTTCGGCTATGGATGTTGATGTCGGCCATTCTGTAGTTATTATCTATATAGTTAAAGAAGGTAACCGGTATAGGCGTGTGGGGTCGTACGTAAATCGTAGCTATTGTTATTGGTTTTGCCTTGAAGTATACTGTACAGATATTATGCTCAGGCATGTTGGCAGAGAATTTTGGAGTCATGTTTCGGTGTGGTATTTTTTATTTTATTCCTATAGCTGTGCCTCCGTGTGCTCTCTCACCTTGAGGTCCGTCGTTGCGCAACAGTGAATATCCTGGAAAATGTATTTGCTGTTTTGATTTAAGAAATGTCTCGTTTAGAGTAAAACATTTGACATCTTTTTCCTGAAGAAGGTGTTGGAATATTGCTTTTCGTTCCTTTAGTGACTGGATATTAAGATGTAGCAATGTTACCAAGTTTCGTTTATCCATCCTGGTTATCATTTGGGAGACGGTTGATTTTGAAATGTACGTGGGGACCGGAGTACGTAGCTTGTACCGTGAGTTTATACATGAGCTTGGTAGTATAATTTAACTGCTGCAAAATGTATGGCCTGAGAAACGGATGGATGTTTTGTAGTGTTAGGCAGAAGAAACGAATCATGTCTTCGACCGTAACTGGTTCCCTGAGAGAATTGCTGTTGGTGACCGGAGGATCCGGTGTTCGAACAGGAACTACTAATTCCGGTGTTGTGGGGTTTGCTGTAGGCTTGGCTTTGCACTTTACGCTGTACGATGCGTGTTCCTCAGTACATGTTACACATTTTGGTGGTTGGTTACCATTTGGGCAGCTTTTCGTCGCGTGGTCTTGGCTACAGTAACCACACTTCGGTGTATTTGGATATTTGGCGGTGGTGTGTTCATTATAGCTCTGGCATCATTCGCATCTTACCGGTAGAGGAGGTTTTGTGTTTGATGATTCGACCCTGTGGCGTTTTCTATATATGTAGGCCCCTTGCTCGAGTAGAAGATCAATAAGTTACTGGTCTGGTGTGAGTATTCTTACTAGGTAAGTGGGGCCATCCTTGCAAAGAATCCGGAGGCATTTCTCTTCAGGAGCACCCTCACTATGTAGCTCATTATAGATTTCTTCCTCAGTCCATGTTGGGTCTACTCCTTTGATGACAACGGACAGCATGGATGGTTTGCGTGGTGGTGGAGGTACTCTAGCTTTACGTGGTGACAGAGCTTCCATCGTAGCTGTTTTACCAAAGATTTCGTAAGTAGCCTTGTTTCGAATCAGTCTGTGTAAATCAGGATTTCTTGATTTTAGTATTATGCCATTTCTGGTGAAGACTATTTCATGTATATCTGCTCGTGGTACGTACTTGACTAGCTGCTCGAATACAGTTTTTCCGGTTCTGAAACGTGGTTCAAAGTTTTTAAGCACAAAGTTAAAAAGTTCTTCATTGTTTGCATCAGTTTTGTGTCTGTTGTCCGTGTTGTTCAGAGTAGTGTCAGTTTGTCTAGGTTGTTCAGTGTTTGAAGTAGTAGCTTGGCCTTTAGAATTGATGCCAGTATTAGTAGCGTCCATTGCCTTTTCGGATCCGGTGAATGACTTTTCAGAAAATGGAGATCTGGACCTAGATCGTTTCTCATCTTTTGTTGTTTTGTCGGTAGGTGGTGAGTCCTGGCGGCTGCGTCGCGAAGAAGCACGTTGCTCTTTTGCCATAGCTTTAGTTCCTGGTCCTCTGACTACTGATTTTGGTAATTTATGCATCTTGTACCTTTGTGAATAGCTGTGGTCGGCGTAACAAAAATCGATCAGTTTCCCAGTTCAGGCCCTTACCCGTTGCCTAAGTCGTCACCCGAAAAAGTTTCCTATTCCGTTCCCAATGAAGTAGTATATTACCTTAAATTAACCTAAGTACCGTTTTTCGACTGGTGGCCCACCCAGCGTGCAGAGAAGTCGTTATGCTTGTTTATCCTGGCGCATTTACCAGAAGCCTGATGGCTTTATGCGTTCGAAAATCTCAAAATAACTTTCACCCTCCGACACTGTAAAGTGACGTCAATCTCAAACTGACAGTATTCTTCTCAATCTCAACTATGCGTATGCAACACAATATCATCGCAGAAAAGTTAACCAATCACAGTTAAGCTAGGTTTCAGTTTTAGGTCCCGGTTGTTTCGATTGGTCGGCTACCAATACACTTTTTTATTCAGGTGGAGCGTCCTGTGGCCAGAATGATCAGTGATTTTTTTATATTTTTTTAACAAATTGCTAGCCACCAATGTGACGAGCACCCATTAGAGGGTTACGCCCTCTTTATAGGAAAGAGGAGTGAAGGGATAATGGAAGGTGTGTAAGGAAGGATGGTCTAAGGGAGGTATGAATACTTTATTATCATTTATTGAACTGCATCGATTACTTATCTTGGATATTATAAGCATTGCGCTTATAATCATTATGGTTGAGTGATTAATGAAAACATGAGCATGAAGTGCAATTAACGTCACAACATTTATAAACAGTACAAGTGATTGATAAATCTTCTCTCCTAGGGGCTACTCTAGGAATTTATGGTAGACAGATGGGCCCTTTGTCTTACATTGATGGTTACTGTGCAAAGATGGTGGTGAAGTGTGAGCGATATAAAGTCAGTGATGATTCTGCAGCTGATTAGTCAGTGCTGGGATGTGGGATAGAGAAGTGAACATATGGTCCGGAGTATGTTGCGTGAAGTGTGAATTTGAAGATTTCTTGTGCAGCGTATTGGATTTCTCGGAGGGCGTTTTCCCTATCAAATGGAAAGAGGTTTTGAAGAGTGATCGTTAAGAAACGTAGCAGTTGCTCTATGATGATTGGTTGCTGGGCTGACTGAGGAGGTGTTGGTTCTTTTGGAAGACGTAAATGGGCGATGCAAGCTGCTTTGTCTGGTTCTATTGCAGGATGTCCTTTGCACTTATAACTGAAAGATGGATGTTGTTCGTCACAGTTGGCACATTTAGGTGGATTTTGTAAGTTTGTTCAGTCTTTTGTCTTATGTTTTCCTGAGCAGTACCCACAGGTTGGAGTGTTAGGACATTTGTTGGTCGGATGCACGTTATATGATTGACAGTGTTCACATCTTAACGGTAATGGTGGTGTAGTACGTGATGGCTCAACTCTGTATCTCCTTTTGTAGATGAAAGCTCCAGATGCAAGAAGGTTGTCTATAGTAGATTGATGGTTGGTAAGTACTCTGACCATGTAACTGGGAGTGCCATGTTGAGTTTTTATCCTGATACATTTAGTAATAGTGTGACCTTCAAGTCGCAATTCCTGCTCTGCTTCTGAATCTGAGATGTCGGGAGCAACTCCACGAATGACAACAGAAAGCATAGGAGATCTACGAGGTGGTGGCTGTTGATGGATTGGTTTGCTGTTCATGGGTGTAAGTTGAGCATTGGAGCCAAATATTTCAAAACTGTATTTATTTCTGATAGTTGTGGCTAGAGTAGAGTCAGGAGCCTTGATGATAATGCCATTCTTTGTTGGTATTATTTGAGAAATGTTGGCTCGCGGTACATATTGCAGAAATCTGTTCAGAAGTAGTTTTGGAGTTTGATATCTAGTGTCAAAGTTTGTCAGGAGATAAGCATGAAGAGATTCAGATGATGAACGATTAGAAGTGTGGTTACTATTCGTTTCATGGTCAGAGTCCTGCATTTGATGATCAGAATCACTGTCGGAGCTGCTCAGTCTATGTGATTTCTTCATAGGAGGTGAGTTCGAACTGCCAGGATGATGAACGGTCGGTGATTGAGATCGTGAACAAGCATTCGACAACTGATCTGTGCTACGTTTGTGTTTGGAAGATTTTGAAAATTTTGGAGTTAATCGAGATGATGTTTTCTGTACAACAGATGGAAGCTAATGTTGTTGGATTGTCCTTTGTCCTTTGGCATGATGAAGATTAAAGAAAAAAATGATAAGTCTATATAATGACTGCTAAAATAGATCTCAGATTTGCTCGCACCCTCCGACACTGAGAAGTGCCGTCAATCCTATTGTGGATGTGCACGTACTGTTTCTCACTAATACGTATGAAACACTAGATCATCGTGAGCACGTTAAATATCCACAGATAGGCTTGTTTTTTTCTGGATCAGTGATTTTTTTTATAATTACTAGCCTGAAAGGCTAGTACCCCCAAAGGGCTACACCCTCTATGTGGGAAGAGGAAGTGGTGGAACAGGAGTTAACATGGGAAGGTGGGTAGGCTAGGAGATTTCTGAGATCTTATAATTTTATTTCTTCCATTATCTGGGATTATTATGAGTTTTCCTCATAACCATATAACTGGGTAGAGATAGAGCGAATAATCAACAATAGTTAAAGTCGGTAAATCTACACTATGTATAATGTGAAAGTGATGTGATCAAAGTGAGGTGCACTAGACAAGACAACACGTTGGCACAATTAAGACAAGTGAGTGATAATCTTCTGATCTAGGGGCGACTCTAGACCTATATGTGGACAGATGAGCCCTAGCGTTCAAGATGGGTCACTGTGCGGCATATGAGGGTGCAATGATGTGAGGGATGGTAGGGGAACTTAAGGCTAGTATGCGTGCTATTTCAGGGTGGTCGGGTGGTATAGTATAGTGATAGAGTGTGAAAAGGAGTGAGAGTGGTGAAGATATGTGTGTAGCTGGTGCGTTATGATGTACGTGGGTGTGTATAATGTCTTCTAATAGTGGGTGTTCTGTCTCAAAGCGCTGTGAGATGTATTTCCGGCGGAGTGTTTCAAGGTGAAGCAGAAGGTGGGGAAAGGTGATTCGATCGTAGAGTTCTTGAGTAGGACTGGGTAGTTTGATTCGGTAAGCGATCCTCAGAGCGTGGGGTTCCATGATTTGTAGTTTATGGTAGATGTGTGTGTCTGCTGCAAGCCATGCTATGTGTCCAAAAGTGAGAATCGGGCGAAGGAATGCTTTATAGGTGTTTATGACTGTTTGTGGTTTGAGTCCCCATGTAGTTCCAGTTAGGCGCTTTAAGAGATTAAGGCGGTTTGGAGCTTTGTCTATGATTTTGTTTAAGTGTGGGCGCCATGTTAGATGTTGGTCAAAGATGATTCCGAGATATGTGACATATTTTAAAGGATTTATGGGTTGGTTTTGTACAGTCAGGGATAGTTTTGATGGGTTTCGGAGAACTCGTGAACGACGTTTACGAGGAAGGAATACTACTGCCTGAGTTTTAGTGGAGTTAATGGATAATCCCCACTTACTACACCAGTTTGTGAGTGTGTTGATGGCATCGTTCATGGTTCTGTTTATATGTAGTATGGTTTTACTGAGTGCTAGAAAGGCGGTGTCATCTGCGTATTGGAATATGTGGATGTTATTGGGAAATGGAGGGAGGTCAGCAACGAAGATGATATAAAGCAATGGAGAAAGGGCAGATCCTTGTGGAACACCACAATGTAAGAAAATAGGATGTGATGTACTGGAATTGATAGAGACATAGGTCAGGCGGTTCGTGAGGAAATTAAATACATAGCGGATGTAATTTATGGGAAGATGAAATGAGCGGAGTTTATGTATTAGGGCTTTGTGCCAGACTCTATCAAATGCTTTTTCGAGGTCAAACATAACTAAGCAAGAAGGTTTGGATGTATTAAAGTGATTGGTTATCATGTTGGTTTAGTCTAAGTAACTGATCATTAATGCTAAAGGAAGGACGGAAACCTGCTTGGTGTAGAGGTAGAAGGTGGTGGTGTTCCAGGTGGGTATGGAGCCGGGTGACTAAGATTTTCTCTAGGATTTTACTAAATGTTGAAGTTAGTTGAATGGGTCGGTACGAGGAGACAGCATGGGTAGGTTTCTGTGGTTTATGGAACATGAGTGTTTGTGAAGGTTTCCAATGTAATGGGATGTATCCTGTGCGCAAAATAAAGGTATATATATGAGCGAGAAGTTGTATGAGGAAAATAGGAGCTTCTTTGAAGTGTCTATAGGTAATTTTGTCGGGTCCTGGAGCAGATTGACGTTTGCGAGTGATTGTATGTATGATTTCTTCGGGTGTGATTGGTGTAGTAAGTGGATGTTCAGGAAGTAGATGATCAGGATCAGTGAATTTTCAGCTTCTGTTTTACAATATGAAAGTATATTAAATACATGCTGTGAATACTATTTCTTAGCGAAAAAGATCATTTAAACATTTCTCTAATTAATTTATGTTTAATACAGGTATAATATATGTGAGATAACTTTTAAACATATAAATATAATAACTATAACAAGTCTCTAACCTTTTAAATTGCTTAGTTATGATTCATTATTAACCGCGCACCATCTAGCGGGCATTTTTTACCAAATTGATTTAGTTTTAATATATTTTTCTTTTTTGTATGAATAAAATTAAACACGATTATATGTTGTAATCTACAGAAGTATTACCCAGTTAATTTGTTTTATTATTGGAAAATACTTTTTGATGAGTCTTGCTTTCATACTGAAGAAAACATTGAAGTGTATATATAGGAGAAAACATTAGTGGAATATATAGTATTGTAGTGGGTGTGTATCACTTTTAAAATATAATTGAATGATGTTAGAAGGAATTTATATTTAAAAAAAAAGGTGAGGACACAATCAATATATTTCTGTTCATTTTTATAATTTAATTCACTTTTGTGTAATAAGAAGATTCTTTACTGTACGGAAATCAACTTGCTGTTTATGATAGAAAAATATAGAAAAAGACACAACTAACATAAGTTCATTAGTGTGAAGGGAAGTTAATGTTTCTCACGAATAAAAAAATATTCAAACGTTTGCTTCATGCTGGAAATATGTGAACAGGGATTGCGCACAGGAATAGGAGATAATGTTACATTTTTGTCTATACCATTACGAATAATGATAAGAACACTTTTCACCTTTGATTAACTCATCTTTGATTGAGTGAGAACATTTAAATATTAAAAAGGAAGAATAAATTAAGGAAAGTACACATTGTGTAATGCAGCGGCATTTTCTTCAGTCAGGGTTGGAAACGAAGTGAATCTATTAGTACAATCGATTCACTCAACTTTGAGTGGTCCACAAATTTAGACAAGTCGATGGAATAAACACACGTCTTTCATTTAACTACTCATCGAATGATTTTTTCCCATGAAAGCTTGAATTGCTGTCGATTTGACTAACACATTTTACACTTAAGGAAAGCACACCTTGTGATATGCAGCGTGACATTTTCAACCATCAGGATTGGAAACGAAGTGAATCTAATACTACAATCGATTTGGTCAACTTCGACTGGTCCTCAAGCTCACCCAAGCGAAGGGAATAAAAAGAACACGTCTTTCAATTAACTACTCAGCTAATATCTCGCCTATGCTCACCTTTAATCGAGGGATGTAGGCCCCTTTACATTTAATGTCTACCCCCTCCCATTTGTGCAATTAACATTCCTTTTTATTATTTATTTTTTATTCTGTATAATGTATAAAACATGAGTAATATCAATTGAAGTCTTCTGAAATTTATAGAAGTTCATTGTGATTTCTTCATATAAGAATAAGGGTTGATTTTCATGAAAGCTTGTCTTGTTTCTAATTTGAATCAATAGTCAACTGAAACATGTCTTAATAAGAATAATATTAACAGCCCGTTGCCCCCCCGGGTTTTGACCTTGGCACAAAGGTTCTGTGCTGTACCGGAAGCGTTTCCAAGTGGACTCTGAAAGTTATTAATTAATACGACTGCGGCACCTTGCGGATATTTTTGAAAAAAAAAATTTGCGATGGGAACAGGGTGTGAATAACCAATTAAACAATCATTTTCATCGCTCAGGGTTGGAAACGAAGTGAATTTCACAGTACAAAAGATTCTTTTAACTTTGATTGACTCTCAACTTTACCTTGCATACTTTGCTATTGATTTCAGTAATATGTTTTACACTTAAGGAAAGCACACGTTGTAACATACACCATCATTTTCATCCATCAGGGTTGGGAAAGAAGTGAACTGATGACCCCCCTCAACTTTACTGAAAGCACTTTTGCGTATGCTAAAGTTAAATGGAGGATGTACCCCCTTTTTTATTTAATGGTTCCTCCATTTTGTAATAAAGAAGTTAATAAATTTCCCATTGGCATTTAGGGAGCACATCATTGTACGATGTATTTTCATAGTAAGATCCTTCACTTAGCGAGCAGGTTTTACCATGTAGTCACACAGTAAGATCCTTCACAGCACTTTCGCGTACACTCACCTGTAATTTTGGGGATGTACCCTTTGCATTTAATGTTTCCCCCACTTATGTAATAAAGAAGTTAATACATTTCCCACCCACGCCATTTAGCGGGGGGCACATTTTAAGGTGTACGTTTTTTAGAGTGGAGTTAGTACTTTCCCATATGCTCACTCCTTAAATATAAATTACTTGTATTAAAATTGTACGAAAGTTAAACTCACTTCTTTTCGTAAGTTTTTTTAGAGGAGGGTCAGCACTTTTGCATATGCCCAACCCTAATTGGGAGATGACGTCTCCTTTTTAGCTATTCATTTGACGTATTATGAGAGTCTTTTGTAATGATTTCAGTTAACAGAAAACTTCTTGAAGGAAAAATGCGTTACCTTCTTATTCATTGAAATTCTAAATTGGAACTAGGAACGGACGAATAGTCTTTTAGTTAACAACTAATTCGTTTTTAACTTAAAAGTTTTCATGCAACGTTTCTGATATGTTACATTAGTTGAGAAAGTTGTATCTTTATCAGAAACAGTGACTGCAAACATCCATTAGCGTTATAGTTAAGAATTGAGCTTTTTTACCCCCTTCCCCGTCCCAGCCGCATATTTCCAGCATTGGTACAGCTGACACTGGACAACACTGTTACAAAGGCCCCTGACTGCACTAAAGCTTCTCTCATCATTTCATTCTCATCACATTCACACCGTATCACATCCCGTGTATTTCTTCACTGAGAAAGCAAGACTTATCAAAAAGTATTTTTCAATAACAAAAAAAAAACAAATTAATTGCCTTATTCTTCTCTAGATTGCAAGACATAATCGTGTTTGATTTTAATCATAAAAAACAAAATATGGTTAAGCTGAATGAAGCTTGTAAAAATGCTCACTAGATGCTCACGCAGTTAAAAGTGATACATAGGTAAGCATTTTAAAAAGATTCGAGAATTCTTTTAATTATTATTTTTGTATGTTTAAATGTTATTAAAAAATATAATATAGGTGTATTAAGCATAAATTAATCAAAGACATGTTTAAATAATGTTTTCTAAAACAAATACTAACTACACAATGAATTTAGTATACTTTCATATTGTATAACAGAAGCTGAAAATTCAGTGACATAACTTACCTAGCGTAGCTGTGATTTTGTTAATGTACGCTCGAGGACTCTGTGTAACAGACGCACAGAAGAGAAAAGTACACGTACGGCCACAATACGATTGACGGTATATCTCAGTACCGGAGGGTGAAGTTAGTCTGAGTTGTTAACAGTCATTGCACTAAGACTGATCATCTCATTTTACCATAGGTCGTACATTTGTCTTGCTACTCTCAGTATTTCTGTGTACATTCTCGGTTATCCAGGGCCTCTGGCCGTACAGTTCCAACGCTATGACAGAACAGCAGAATCATCTAGGACAACACCAAAACTTACCAGCAACAGTACCAGGACCATTACAGTACTCCACTTTAGGACGTAACCGCAGCCAACGCCGTAGCATCGAAACGTGTACTAGATCTCACTCAGCATCAAGCAACCATTCAGGACATTCATCACCACCGCCGAAGAAAACTCACACTCTCAGTGATTCGGAATTAGACGAACAACAGATGGATATAACAGATAGAAATCAGTTTCCAGATCTACCATCACGTTCAGCCTCAAAGACTCACGCATTCTTGCTATCGAACTTTGACGCTAAGTTTCAAAATCCAAAAATCTTGTTACTACAGTTTCTCAAATATGTTCCACGTGACACTATCACAAGACTCATACCAACAAAGAACGGGATAATCATACATACAATAGATGCCAACCTTGCCACAACTATAAGCAATAAGTACAGTTTTGAGATCTTCGGGAAAAACGCGAAAATGTCCAACCTGGAACACAAACCTATACGCCAAGCACCTCCACCTCGCAGACCTCCTACTTTATCCGTAGTCATTCGTGGTATCGAACCTACTGTGACGGATACAGAAGCCGAAGATGAACTGAAACTTGAGGGGCATTCCGTACAGAAATGCATACGCATAAAAACTAAACAGGGCGGTCCAACTTATATGATCCGTGTTCTTACTAACAGTCAAGAGACAATAGACGATCTTCTGGCAAACGGGGCATTCATATACAAGCAACGATATCGGGTAGAACCCTCACATACCACTCCTCCAATGCCAGTCAGATGCGAAAAATGTTAAGTTTACAATAAACCCCCCTACATCCAAATGCCCCAATAGTATGAAATGCGGATATTGTTCAGGCCCACATACTACAAAATCATGCACCAACCTACAACAACCACCAAAATGCAACACTTGTAACGAAGCACATCCGACTTTTAGCTACAGATGTAAAGCACGACCGGCCGCAGAGCCAAGCAAACCAGAACTCATAGTACCGATCAGAGCAACAACAACTAAACCGCCAGACACACCCATCATAAGATCTGTATATCAACCTATCACAATTGACCAACTACTCACTTTCATTACTGTAGTACTTCAAAATATTCATCCATTTCAAAGACAGAATGTACTTCAACAGATCCAATATGCTGCTCGTACAACTCTGCACGTAAACTTCAACGCTACATACTCAGGCCCGTTTGTACACTGTTATGCAGCAACGCTTGAAACGGAAGTATAAACCTCCATCAAATAATCAATTTTATGGCCCTTACGTTCTTATTTCTGAACATCTGTTCACTTCAACAACATAAACTACTCTTTGAACAACTTCTGCTCGAAGAACGCATTAATGCATTTCTGCTGAATGAAACTCGCCTCAAACCAACCACTTCATGTAAAATACCTGGCTACTCACTAATAAGACAAGATAATAAACTACCAACCCAAAGGGCCAGTGGTGGTACCGCAATTGGTTTCTCTCCCCATATCGCTTATCACCAATACTCACCTCTTTTACAACAAGTACCCGAACACCTTATCATCACACTATATTTTCCTCAGCTTTACATTACAATAGCCACCATTTACGTTCGCCCTGGACATCCTATACCAACCAACTTTTTTGCATACGTTTCCAACACTTTCAGTAACTATCTCATTATGGCTGACATCAACATTCACAGTCGCTCTGACAGGGAGAAAGCAGATTTTCAAGATTTTATTGAATATCAAACAACTGGCACTATACATCGACTGCCTAAACCTACTCGGCCGATATCAAATACCACTCATGACATTGTCATAACTTCTACCAATCTTCTCAATAGGTGCACAATAGACGTATTAGATCTTCTCAGCAGCGACCATGCCCCTATTACACTATCTCTTCAAATTCGACATCAACCCAACATCCCACGAACTACCCCTCCCCGTCAAATTCTTCGATTCGACAAAGCAAACTGGACGGAATACAGGAATTACATCCAACTTCACACAGAACATATAGAACCCCCAACAACAGAGACAGAGTTATATGAATCGATCGACACCCTCACCAACACCATCAAACAGGCTTCCGAAAACCATATACCCAAAACCATCCTATACCCACATAGACCTAACCTTCCGCCTCAGTTTCTACCAATGATTCAAAGATCCCGCAATTTCTACCGAGACTACCAAAGAATTGGCAACCCTGAATCACTTCGTTTACATCGTCAACTCCAGCGGACAGTCCATAATTACATAAAAGCATACAAACTAAGACAATGGGTTCGAACATGCAACAAATTAGCGGATACTGCGCACCCTACTAAATATTGGAAAAGATTCAACCAGCTTAATGATAAATATTCCAAAACAACGTATCCTATTTCGCAACACAACCAAGCTCTACATACAGTCAACGATAAAGCAGACGCATTTGCTGATTACTTGCAGGAAATTTTCACACCATCACCACCTTTCAATCCATTTCGAAGACATCCTGCAGACAGATTAAATACTCTCCACATCTCCAACCCGACACTAATCATCAACTCCCAGATCACCCACTTACTGCACCTATCACCCTAGACGAAGTAATCGAGACAATAGCACATAAATGAACTACCGCGCCCGGTATTGACACTATCACATACCGTCATCTTAAAGAAGCACCCATCACTCTCCTAACGCTATTAGCCACAATATACACATTCATCCTACGCACTGGCTTCTTTCCACTCCCATGGAAAACTTCAAAAACTCTTATGTTTCCCAAACCTGACAAACCACTCCACAACTTATCTTCATACCGACCCATACAACTCACCTCTGCCCTTAGCAAAACCTTAGAAAAAATCCTCGTTAAACGACTTCACTCCCATCTAGACCAACATAATCTTTTACCAATATATCAAGCAGGCTTCCGTCCTCACTTTAGTATCAATGACCAACTTCTCCGTCTCATCAATACCATAACAAACCATTATAATACCTCTCGTCCTTCATGACTCCTTCTTTTCGATCTCGAAAAAGCATTTGACAAAGTATAGCATCAGGCCCTTCTACACAAACTTTACAACTTTCGTCTTCCCATCACCTATATCCGACTCATTCTACATTTTCTAACCAATCGGATCGCATATATCACAATCAACTTCAGCATGTCCCATCCTATCTTCTTACATTGTGGTGTACCACAAGGTTCCGCACTGTCTCCACTCTTATATCTTTTGTTCGTTACAGACTTCCCACAGCTACCGCCTAATATACATATCTTTCAATATGCTGACGATACAGCTTTCCTAGCCCTAAGTAAAACCATTCAAAACATCAATAAGACTCTGACTGAAGCTATTCAAATCTTTTTATCCTGGTGCAGTAAGTGGGGACTCACCTCATCCAAAACTCAAGCCATAGTCTTCATACCACCAAAATGCCGCTCCCGTATCCAACGAAACCCTTCTCATCTCAACCTCAAAATTCAAAACGAAACCATACAACCTTCAAAAACTGTCACCTATCTTGGCCTTGTAATTGATCATCATTTAACGTGGAGACCATACCTACAGAAAATTGTCAGCAAAGCCAAAAACCGCCTCAACCTCCTCAAAAGACTAACAGGAACCACTTCGGGGCTCAAACCACAAACCGTTATAAACACATACAAAGTATTCCTTCGCCCAGTTCTAACCTATGGACTGATCGCCTGGATAGCAGCCGATCACCGCATATATCGTCAACTTCAGATTCTCGAGAGACACGCACTAGGCATAGCATATCGAATAAAACTACCTAGCCCAGCCCAAGAATTATACAACCGTATTAACTTCCCACATCTTCTTCTACACCTAGAAACACTTCGCACCAAATACATTCAAAATAGATATGAAATCCACCACCCACTCTTCTATGACACACTCCTCTCGCATGAACACAGCAACACACCACCTCATCACGCTTACACACCACTGTCCCTATTATTTACGCTCTACCGACAAGTAATACCACCGAACCACCCAGATTTTGCACAGATTATAGATTACACCGTCGATAACATCCCTCAGTACATTGCGCCTTCATCAACTGCACAGTGACCATTTCGAACGCAAGGACTCATCTATCTCCATAACCGTCTAGAGTTGCCCCTAGACGAGAACATCAATCATTTGTCTTAAGTGTGTCAAAGTGTTGTGGCGTCTTTCCGCACCTCGCTTCCATCTCATCAGCTATCACCACTAGGAAATAAGATAACCATCCTATATGAATGATTATGAGAAAACTCATAATGTCCACTCTAGTTTATTAAACAATAAAGTAATAAGATAATCAAAACCTCTTCGCCCATCCAACGTTACTAAATCCTCACACTTCCTTCTATCTTCTCTTCCCAAGTAAAGGGTGTAGCCCTTTGGGGGTGCTAGCCTCGGCTAGCAAAAAAAATTCAGTGACAATAACTTAACCTAGCCTAACTGTGGCCTGTTAATGTACTACCGAGGACCCTGAGTAATATACGCACAGGCGAGAAAAGTACATATACGACCGCATTGGGCCTGACGGCATCTTTACAGTGTCGGAGGGTATAAGTTAGTGTGAGAAGCAGTCATTGCACAAAGACTGATCATCTCCTCATCTGTAAATATCACTAACTATCAGTCCTCGTACATCTGTAGTCAGGCAACATCACATAACTAATTGACCAGCTTCTTAGAAAAACTTAGGGCTCAGGCCCTACAGCATTGACATGTCCGATCCTCACCATCAACAGCAACAGCAACTAGGACAACATCGTAATCTCCCACAAACTGTTCCAGGACCACCACCGTATTCAACTTTAGGACGAACACACAAACAACAACGCAGCTTAGAAGACATCTCGTACAATCGCTCACGATCACGTTCACCGGCTAACAGATCAGAACGCGCTACAACAGGATCTCCTCCAACTAAGAAAAGCCATACAGTCAGTGACTCCGAATCCGATAATGATCGAACAATGGACTTCACTAACCATCAAGATTTTCCTGAATTGACAGCAGCTAGAAAACCACCATCATATTCG
>JAGDQP010008005.1:51764-64804 GCA_022664845.1 Lepisma saccharinum | reverse complement strand
TATATATATATATATATATATATATATATATATATATATATTCTACAAATTATATTACTACCAATGTTCACAAAAAAAAGTGAGTTGAAAAAAGTTACATGATGACACTATAACGTTTGTCATTCGTTTTTTTTTTAATTTTAATGTTGTTAGAAGTTTGTTTTGTGGGTACATATTGCGTGTTTGTGATTTCATAAATTAAAATGAATATGGCAATAAACCTGGAATTGTAGGGACAAAATCCGAAATATCCCCTAATAAAATAGATGGAGCGAAAAACAAAAACATACACTAAATGTATGAAAATGGAATAGCAGAGCATATAGAACAGAGGAATTACGAAAGGTCTCAATAAGTACAGAAACACAACCCTCTCCTCTCACCTCCAAGTGCTTCCATTTACACATTGTATAGTATACGATGTACAGGTATCTTCTAATTGACGATAAATTACTTTCTTATTTTATAAAATCTTTCGGAATAAACGAGGTTTTAGTGTACTTACAAATATTTTATCTCCCTAGAGTCTTCAAAGACATTCGGCCTAGGTTCCTTGTAAATAAAGTTTTGTGCCATATTAAGATATAGCAAAGATCAATGTAAAGTGCCATGGATTGAAGAGAAATACGTCTAAGAAGTTTTTCCAGGGTTTTCCTTGGTAGCCCTAGGCAAATGTTGGGATGGTACCAGCTACCTTCAACTTAGGCCATGACCGACTGACAGTTCTCGCATCCTTTTCCCAACCCTATCCCGGCCTAAGCCACATATGTCTAAAAGCCATAAATAATTCAAACAGCCCTAAAGATGGCATAGTACAAACGTTCTAATTTCTTTAGGTTGGGAATGTGCCCCCTTGGACACTTCAACATGTTATGAATCGCACTGTCCAGAACGGACAGTTTTACAAACTGGAGGAAAGATATGCTCATTTACATCAAGCAGAACTTTTTTCAAAACATTCATTATCATTCTATACGGTTGATAATAAAAGTCTCTTTATAAACTCGGGTAGAACTTCCAGATAAATAAGAAAACGAAATATGAACGGAAATGAAATTATAAGATAAAAGGGAAACTGTATATTTCGCATTAAAAGTTGCTACTCTGAAATTGTAGTTTGGCCATCCGAATTACATCTTCTTATCGGCAAATCGTGCTAGATAAAGAGCCCCCTCTCTCTCCCACATGACGAAAATCATCAAAGAATATGAGCACAGAAGATTTCCAGATATACACGAATTGATGTAAATTAAATCAAAAAATAAAAACGAGATTAAACAGTATACATAAGACGATGCATAGAGAGATTAAAACATCAAAATTAAAAATAGAAACCGATTGATGTCTGCTAGACAGAGACCGAAAAAATAGAGAGAGAGAGAGAGAGAGAGAGAGAGAGAGAGAGAGAGAGAGAGAGAGAGAAAGAAAGAAGCAATAGAGAACTGATAACAAAAGAGGATGGAAACGCAGTGAAAAGAATCAGGGAACCTAAGATCATAAAATACAGGTTCCCAGTAATCCAATAGTAAGATAGAAGTGACTTTTGGATGTTATATTTTGTGAAGGCAATTCGAGAATATAGATGAGCAGTTTCAAAACTCATTCAGCCATTTTGAAAATGGCGACCAGAGTTTGTAGTGTGATTAAATACTTACAATTTCCGCTGGAACAGAAAAATTCTAGGACACATCTAGGCTAAGAGCTAGAATTGGTCAAAAGGTTAAGCTCCTTGCTTGTGTACGCGTGGTTCCGGGCACAATTTCGGTGGGATTCATTGAAGGTAGTTTGAAATACGTCATAACAAACCCAGTACGTGCTACTGATTATACCTTCCACTCCGGATCACTAATGTACCCGGTAAATAGAATATAAAAAATTAATTATTGATATTTCTGCACTAAATTACTAACAGAAAGAGCCAAAATAAGAAATCTCAACTGTATCAATTTGAAAAGAGTAAAATGCTCAAAAACAAAAGCAGGATGTTTCTTATTAACGTAGCAAACCATATATGTCCCCCATTTCAAATAAAGCACGGGTTAATAATATGTTAATAAATTTTAGGATGGAAACAAGTTTGTACCAAACTAATGTAAGAAAATGTTACTCCTCTCAAAACAAACGAAAAGAAGGAGAGTAGTTTATACCATTTCTGTAAATTTATCTGTTCCAAACATATCAATGCATATTCCATGTATTTCAAATATAACGTAATAATAATGACCACAGGTAATGAGTTAATATTGCTAATAATCGGCAGAGATAGAATGAAGAAGAGGAAACGACAAACGAAAACAAAATACAAATAAAGAGGTCAAGAAAAAATAGTTTTCTTTGCAAAAACAAGGAAAGGGAAAGTGAACATGCCAATGACGTGTTCTTAATTGTGCTGTTATTGCTATAAACTGTATTTTGCATTCTCCAATCAATATTCATAAATCATTTACTTCTTTACCGTGACACCGCTGGTTGCAGGTAGAGAAATGTTTTCTGCTTCCTGTATGATGTAGGCAGCTCGGTGCGGTGCTTGCACATTCTATAGGAATCGATGTTTAGTAAGTAAAGTTAGTATTCGAATGTTTACGATTGCTTACTGAAGGAAGCTTGGCAGAGAGACGTTTGAACCCACGTTAACTGTTTCCAGAAATCAGAAATCTAGCACTTTACCGTTGGACCATCCTGTCAGCTTAAATAGTAACGTTAGGAAATATTACTACGTTCAGGTTGTGAGGTAACCTGAATTGAGTTCAGATATCTTATTATTTACCTTCCTTCTTTCCACCAGCTAAGGCTTCAATCTTCCCTTATGATTTTGCCCAACACATGCAAGTATCCAGTAACACCAATAAGCGTGTGTAAACCAAAGCGGATAGACTGAAACTGACTTCAGATTTCAGTTTATCATCTTTGATTTACTCAGCAGTGGTCAATCTGGTGACACCATAATCTATCCGCGTTGTAGTTTTACACTACCTGCACTTCTGTGAAATTGGACAGTTAATCTACTTGGATTTTCACTAATTTTCTTCCCCTTCACTTCTAGTACGCATATAAATGTAGAGTAAACAGCAAGAATGCTTTCCCTTTTCTAAAATTTCTTTTGCGCATAACTTTGGAATGAATGGATCGATTTATTGTCTGCGCTATGTAACTTATAGACAATTATACCCTTTTATTTACTGAAAACTGTACTCAAATCGTTCCAAAGTTATTAGCAAAAGAAAGTTTACCAATGGATAAGAACTTTCGTCACTGACTGTACAATTTGATGATAAAACCTTTCTTGACATCACCACCACACTAAGTTTACACTAGAAAAGTGATTCTTAACGTATTTCACTCAGATTCATCACATGACCAGACACGAACGGTTAGTTACTCAATCTTGCTTGTGCGTGGCTTGTCTTGTTCCTTTTTTCTTTCAAAATAAATATTGAGTGAAATTATTTGAATTACTTTTTGCCACCAAAATCAGTCCCAGAACTTTTGCGGTACGCCTAACAAATGTAGTATTCTCAACAGGTGTGCTGCTACTAGATACTTATTTATTGTTCCAACAGTCTATATAACTTTGCACCAAAATTAGTACAAGGTTAATTGTTTATCTTGAACATGAACATACCAGCTTATGAACTCCGTACGGTAGTGTTGTACTGCAACTGAATTCCAACTCAGTGTGGTACATTAAACTAAATCAATATTTAGCCTTGTACTAAATGATGGTTTAAAGTTAAAGCGAATGGAACTTATGTACTTGTACATTGACTGAGCTTAACTATGATTACGTACATGATAAGATGTTCTTGTACACCATTATATTGAAACCTGTATAAGTGAACATGATGCCATTAGAAAAATAAGTAAACTCAGGTTCAAACAGCTCATTTTTAATATTTATGTGACGTTTTGTGATACACGATGAAAGTATAGTAACATCGATATTATTTATATTCTTAGAGGAAATTAATCAGCATAAAACGACCGTCTGAGTGACTACAGAAACGATTGGTTAAACACCCAGGTCACTTTCTTCTACGAATGCACATTTATTGAACTGTATATACAGGTGGCGCGTCGCGTCTAACAGAATAACTTGTGAAACAGCGACCATTTCTTCTGAAAAGTGACCTCCTTTTCAATAAGACGTTCCGAAGTGGTTCAAACAATATTGAACTAAATGTGATGTAAACCAATTTGGTCTCTTAAATAGCAAAATCACACACAATGTCACACATTTATAATTTTCACTAATCTCACATTTATTCATTCATCACACTCATCACAGCATTGAGTCATACTCATTCACTCTGGTCAATATTGTGTTATTGTCCATTCTTATCGTTCTGCCAGATCATATTTCCTTTTCTCTTCACAAATTTTAAGTTAATTGTCTCCTTTGGAGCAGCGAAAAGGCATTTGGTCGTTAATTCTAAAGGAATCGGCGTCTTAGAACAGGGAAGGATATCATAATTAGTCATCAAGTGAAGTAACGCCATCTTGATCATCACTAGGACTAGTTGAGATCCTGAAATATGAAAATAGGCATTAATAATATTGTACATGAAAAAAAATATATAGTTGTACTTATGAGAGTTCAGGACTAAATAATTTCGGTTTGAAATATTGTCTGACGTTAACGACGGACATTTTCAGGTTACGTGCTGATTTATGCCTTAAAATTAAGATATACGAAATTAAATAGATAACACAATAGAAGCTAATGAAAAGAATGCCTACAACAAGGTTTAAAGACTAGAAAAGATTAAGAAAACGATTAGGATCAAAGAACATTCAAAACGAAAATTTCACCCTTCGACAAATAATTAAAACGAAAGTAGTACAAATACCCATTTCTGGGTACAAGGGGAAATATAAAAGTCTACAGACAGTATACGGAAACCAGTGGATTACCAGGAATTGCCACACCGCACATCACAGTAGCATTTTTGATAAACGAACAAATAACATAGGATGAAGACACGAAAGGTACATAAGAAATTTATTGTGCTTGTAGAAAGTACTTCTTCTGACAAACAAGAAAAGGAAAATCCGTATAAGAGTGACTACTGTACATGTACGCGTGCTTATGAAAAGGAGGTTTTGAGGTACACTTAGGCCTAAGGACGTTTTGAGTTATTGATGTTCTTTTTTTTAGTATTCCTTGATATGTATTTAAAGCAATAATAATACAAGATATGATTTCAAAGCAATTTCAATGACAAAAGTTAACAATAATATGCACATCACAAAAACATAGTATTACGGTACGCCATTCAAAAATCTAATAGATGTAATTGCAAATAACTATTGAGAACTTATGCTGATGGTACTATTTTTATATTTATTAATGCTTTCACTTCACAGGTAACTAATAATATACGCACAATAATAGACGCACAATAAAGTTCCTTTCTAATTTAGCAATGAGAATAAAACTGCTCTATTGCATATGCACTTATCTGACCTTTTGTCTGATTCTATTTCTACTCTGAGATTACAACAGATAACCCTTCAATGTCAAATCCCCTTACAGTAACTACAGGTGCAATGAGATCTCTTCTTTGGATAATTTCCAGATGAGCAACTTACAGAACCCAAGCAGAGCCGAAACGGGTCACCAGGTCAAGTTTTAGACCAGGTCACCGGATCTATGGCCCGATTTCAACCCGGTGAAACGAAAAACAACGCAGAGTTTAAGTTATTTCATTGGGTTTGAACTGTGTCCTTTCACGGGTGACCGGGACTCTCAGAGCACGAAAATACGACACCAAAATTTCCCAGTTCATTAAGTTCCTAGACTGGGTCACCGCACCAAGTTTCGGACTGGGTCAGCTATGTTCGAGTGAGGCCCGATCATCAAAAGTGATCCGTTTTTAGCTACTACTTTTGTGTTTATTTACTCTACGTCATCATGGATAAGCATGCACCAGGTACGACACATTCATGCGCTACTGCTCTCTACTGATCCATTCCGGGAGACGCTACAACTCACCCAGTTCACCGGAGTACTCCACCACCGCTACACTACTCACTAAAGGAGTGTCGAATTACATTTCGATACCTCGTCCGGTACACAATATTGCAACCACGGTCTCGCACACTAGCATTTGAACAGAATACCTAAATTTTGGTGGCTTCCTAACCAGATGCTCATTATACAGCAACATTAAGAGTAATTTTCGATATGGCCTCACTGACAATTCCCTTAGAAGTTAAAAGAAAGTAGCAAATATTTCCAAGGACCTATAAGATTTCTGATCGGCATTGGGTGCATATTTGGAAAGAACTCTTCTGTATAACTTTATAACACAATACGATAAAATTGTATACATTACAATGATCACTTAAATCTCTGTTTTATTACCTATGCATCTTCTTTGGCCAATTCCAAACGGCAGATATGTGCAAGGATGTCGAGATCGTTTAGTTTCTTCGTCAAATCTTTCTGGATCAAATTTTTCTGGTTCTGGGTAATATTCAGGATCATAATGCAAACCTCTAATGGATGTAAAAACATACATTCCTTTCTCAATTGTTGTGTCAGTCCCAGGAATAATATAATCCTTTGTACACGCACGGCAAAGAAAGTCCACAGTTGGATGTTTCCGAAACGATTCTGAAATGAAAATTAACAGAAGAATAAAACTATTTTTATAAGAGAACTTGATCAACGTCAGTATTATCAGAATTTATTCTAATAGTGGAAGTGAGATCACTTCCCGTTAGTGTTCCGACAGAGAGCAAATATATAACCTGTCCTCTAGAGGAAAAACATGTTAGTTGGCTGACAGCAATGCAAAAATATAATAAAGAAGAACTATAGTTCTGTACAGTATCAGCAAAACAATACCCGAATTCAATAATCCATTGCGAGCGCTATCTTTGATTTAATATTTACACTCACAAGCAAACATACTGATGGAGCAGAAAATAATTATATAATATATTTTTTCTTCCGTTATGATTGGATGGATGATATAAAAGTAAACAACTGCCTGTGGAAAGTCATTAAAAAGTGTTAAACTATTTTTATGTTCTTAAATTGCTGAAAAAAGTTTAAAAGCAAATACACAAAAATGGATACTGGGTAGAAGGCACTAACTGTTGGAGGATATTTCCTTCACGACAGACATCTTGAAATCCGCCATATTGAATATTATTTTTTTTCTTAAATAATAAGAGGGTTGTGTAATATGTCATTTTGGGCTAGAATTTTCCGAGAAATGCGTTTCTGAAGTAAGTTTTTCCATAAATATATTATTGTGAAAATGCTACTTCTTGGCGGATAATGATGCGACAGTCTGGAAACATCCATTTTGTTTCGAAATAACATAAGAAATTAAACCCGACTGAAACAAATCCACACTGATAGAACACTATATTCAGGAACAATCTGGATGCATTTGAGTTTCAGTTCCTTCGTTATTTCGAAACAAAATGGGTGTTTTCAGCCTACTGCATCATTACCTAATACCAGTGCCACATACCTTATCTCTCATGATAATACATTTACATCAAAACCGACTTCAGAAAAGTATTTCCCGTAAAATTGTAGCCCAAAATGACATATTACACGAACCCCTTGCTATCTAAGAAAAATCAATTGATATTCAATATGGCGATCATGAAGAAATATCCTCCAACAGGTAGTGCTTCCACTTAGAATCCATTTATGTATATTTGCTTTCTATTTCTTTCAGCAATTTAAGATGTTTGTTTGTCAGACTGAACAGTACAACAATACGTATACTCTGAGAATTTGGGGAGAAAAGAGGCAATCGACAGAGATACAAGATGAAACTTAAACTAATTGTAAATTAGGACCTTCTCAACAATAAAGAATCTCCGGAAACCCGTTTTGAAATCCGTGTTGTGCTTCAGCCACCATCTTGGAAATCGTTGACCAATTTTTCTTGTTTGTCAAATGTTATGGACCGTAGTAACAAATACAAAATAAATCACAGACAAAAATATTCATTATAAAAAGTAAACGTTCATCGTATAAACTCTTTTTTTTTTTCGTAGAATGAAACATAAACAGTTTATTAAGAAGTTTGCTTCTCTAAACGGACATCTTTCTTTCATCGCCACTCACGGTTCCTGAATATAAGCTCCCTTAACTCGACGATGGAATACATATAAATAATACAGGGAAAGAAGGGAAGATGTCCAAGAAAGATAATTTCTCGTAAAATGTATTTTAATCTAATTCTCCCATTTACTGCCATGTATTTGATATATTCGCTATAATTTGTGGATTACTAGCGCTATTATACTGAAACTTTCCTATAGCGGCTAGCTAACATTCTGTAGTATTTGTTACGAGAACAAACTCATTTTTTAAATAATAATAATGAAAATCCCCCTTCTTTCCCTGTACACTTCATTTGCCATAATCTGTTAAAGTGCTTTCCAATTCCTCAACGTTACCAGGTAATGTATTGGAATAACGATTTTTTTTATATATATATACAATCACGAACACATCGCCCATTTCAAACTTTACATAGTGATAAAAGAAAACTAGAAATTGTAACTAGCGATTCTGCTAGACCCCCTTATCAAGGGAGCATCCCCTTAACTTCAAAATGTTTACGGTCAGAAAACAATATAATCCGTGCAAAATTCCACTTACATCCTCCCAATTTTGTCTTTTCACCACCCGAAACTGAAAATCCTGGCGGAATCCCTGATTGTAACAAAAAAAAAAACTATTTGAAATTGATGAAATATTTTTTAAAAATCATCTTGAAGTATTCACACAAACTAACTTCTTTCTACGAGATAATGGTAGAGTGTAAAATTGTTCGCTTTAGAATGATTAATGAACTTTCGTTAATATCTTGAAACAAAATATGTTACATTTTTAGTGTCCTTAGGCGCAGCAGAGTGAGCAAGTTGTTTTAAACGTCCTAAAATTGAGCTCTTGAACTTGTAAGGACGGGATCTACAGCTTTTGATAAATTATAATCCGAATTTTGAACTAATGGGTTCAACGACCCCACGGGATTGAACCAGTGTCCACGCCCACAGAAAGCAAGTGTCCTAACAACTAAGATAGTAGAATATGACGTCTATGTCAGAGCTACCTGGCGGATGGATTCAAAATCACGTGCTCTGAACAAAAATCCATTAGGTTTATCGCAGCCAGAAATGGATAATGTCTATCTATTATGAGGTATATTATGAGGTGGTCAAACTTAAGAGCCAAGTGCAGAAGAAACTAACTCTTTCTTCCAGTTCTAGATTACCCTCAAATCGGAATAGCTTATCGGAAACTCTTATTGAAGTAAAGATGAGTGGAACGTGTCTTCAAATAATGATCGGAGGTGAAAAAAAAATTATGGAATATATCATTGTTAAGTCATTTAGGGAACCCGGCTCAGAATTGTACTTTTTCTTACAGAGCTATCTGCAAGATGCATGAATAAACGTTGTGAGAAAAAGCGGACTTTACATAATGTGCAGGAGCCCTGTACTGTTAAAACTATAATACGGAAAGTAGAAAATTGCCTTCTTCACACTTTTACTTCAAGTGAAATTGACGTGTTCTTTTGACATAGGAAATAAATGGCGTGAATATTGGAACTCATTAAAACAAATAAATCAGTGTGCTGTGTGACTGATTTTGCAATAAATTTCACTTTCTCTACATCTTGCACAGTCTGAGCGAATTTAGCTGCATGATGCACTTCTTGTATCGATTTCAACGTTAGTCCAAGCGATCCCTATTACAGGTATCAATCCTCCAATTGCGTCAACAGCTCACTAACCTTGATATGACCGGAAGAACTTTTCAGCAAGCTGAAACCATAGACTTCATATGCTGAAACCGCAAATACTTATCATTAGTATGTCATAATAAATAAAGTTAACTTCTTTATAAAAGTGGTAATTTCTGTACCTGAACATATTTTCAAATGTTCGAGTAGGACGAGAACATAATTTATTTCTGACTAAACCGTCCGCAGGCGGACATCGACAAGACGTTTGAAGGAGTCATTTAAGAAATATAGCTAACTCACTTTCACATTTTCTATATACCAAATTTTGACATTTTCTGTACCGTACACTAAAATTTTTTATTAATAAACATTGCTTTTAACGAATCTGTTCATTCCAGTAATTTTTTTGTTATTTTGTATTTCGGATAATCATGGGAAACTTTTTTTTTTGTCAAACATTTTAGTCCGTGTGCTTATGGTAAGAGATAGGACCTCCCGTCGACAGTTTGATGAAACAATATTGCGGTTGGTCTCATTATGTAGATTGGGGAACAAAAGTGATGGTGGTCATCTGGGTAGCACATGTGGGGCCAGAGAGAGGGGGAATCCAATATGGGCGACGGAACATACTATTTCTAGCCTGCAAATTACTATATCTTAGGAACTATTGCAAATAATGCTCTCATATTGGTGTTAAATTCTAGGGTTTCGCTTATCAAAATAGTTAACAAATGATCACAGTGACATCGGTAGTCTATCTGGGCCATGGGGAGGGAAAATCCAACATGGCTGTCAGGACAATTTTTTTCTATCACAGAAGCAATCACAGCTTCGGAACTATTGAATTTAGAGTTATAATTCTTTTGTTAGAGATTTATAGCAGAAATGATTAACTAGTAACGGTGATTACGGTCTTAGGCCATGCGAAGGATGTGTTTAATATGGCTGCCTAAACAAGTCATTTCTAACCTACAAGCAACAAAATATTCGGAACTATTTATTACACCTACAACTATCATTTTGGTTTTAAATAGTAAGGTTTCTTGGTCAAAAAGATCAACAAGTGATGGTGACCACCTGGATAACTGAAAGGAACAATCCAATATGGTTGCCGAAATAAGTCAATATCATTTAATGAGAAAAGTATATGTGATAGTCAACAGCAACAGATGGAATTGAATAGCTTAAAGTCACAAGTTGAAATACTGAAGGTCGCTGTAACAGCACTGCAGAATAAGGTACATATAGAAGCAAGATCTATTAGAGTAAATCATAATGTTGATTCACAAGATATTAAATGACTGAATCAGGATGAAAGTAAAGTTGAAAGAATTCAGCAGCGGGAGGAAATGTTACTTAGCAACCAGAATGAAACAAAACGTCCAATTGATGATGAGAGAGACCGAATGTAAGAAGTCAGTGACCAACTGAGGAGGACGTGAGAGATTTTCAGAGAAATAGGTTCTATGTTTGGAAATCATAGTTTATAGCTCAATTATTAGAAGAGATACCGAGGGCATCTTTACGTGATCCATCGCCTAAGAATATACAGAGTGTCCCACAATGGATAGGTAATTATATGGAAAGAAGTACGACGGCTTATTAACGGGAATTGACCACATTTTTTTCGTGTATTAAAGTAAGCTTTTCTTCGCAACTAACATTACTACAGAAAGCTATGCAAGGGCCTGATTCAGGTTGATTGGGCACCAAAAGGTCTCTCATTAGATCATACGTCGACTTTTGCTATTTATTTTTGGATGAATATGCTAGTACGCAGCGTATTAAAGATAAAAGAAGGCATTAGAAATAAGCGAATAGATTGCAATAATGTAGTTATCTATGAAAATCAGGTGTATGAGCTTATTTCTAAGTTTAGAAATATTGACGAATTTATATCTGATAAGGATTTGATTAGACAAATTATAATATGCTACCAGAAAAGATGCAGCGAGATTTAGCTATTATTGATGATACCCGGATGGATGTATTATTGAATTACATAAGGAGGTGTGATAAAATTAATATGAGACTAGTCGTGACAAGGTCGATGGTTAATCAAAGTAGAAATAGAGGTGTTGACGGAAATGGATACAGTAGAAATTTTGACAAGTGGTTACAGCCTAATGATAGGAATCAGAATATGAGAGGTTATGTTAATAAAAGTAATGTTTACCGACGTAATCAAGGAGGGTATGATAATAACCAAAATAATAGTTCTAATGAAAGGGTAATCATAATACAATCAAGATATGAGAATATGTATCCAGTACGTGGTAGTCAACAAGTTAATGTACGTCTTGGTAATCCAATGTCAAGTGATCAGATTAATGGTAATAGAGTATCTAATAAAGAAAATGATACTAGACAACCACTAAAATCATAACGATATGGTAAAGGAAGTTTATGTTAATGGAACAGAAGGATTTCTAAAGGCAGTACAAGATCAGCAATCTATGAAGAAGAATAGATCCGAACAAAAACACCAGAGGTGCAAAAAGTGGAGCCAAGTTCTTTATCCCTAAAAACGTGTGAAATGGGAGACGGATGAGCCAAGTTCCTTGGTGACAGCATGTAACAGGAACAAAGGAACTTGGCGCGAGCTGGCAACAGCCTTAGGGTTGGTGGCGGTGGACGTAGTGGGTTTTAGGATCCCCACCACCCTAATAGCTTGAGGATCATGAACCTTGCCACCTCGCGCCAAGTTCCTTTGTTCCTGTTACATGCTGTCACCAAGGAACTTGGCTCATCCGTCTCCCATTTCACACCTTTTTAGGGCTAAAGAACTTGGCTCCACTTTTTGCACCTCTGGTGTTTTTGTTCGGATACAATACACTGTGACAAGATACCATTTTATATTTCGGAAAGACAATGTTTTACGCCTTGGCCGCGTTCGGAATGGCCGCGTTCCCATAAATCAGAGAATTTGGGACATTTCAACAGCCATTTTACACATTTGTATTGGAAAGACACACGTATTACAATAGTTTTAGTTTTTTGCAAGTAGTTCCCCAGATGGCCCATAATGCAAAAAAAATAATACTAAGTTATTATCTAAATACAATATGATTCAGTCGAGCACGCTAGAAATTCGTAAAGAACAAGGAAAAATTCAGGAAAATTAATAAGTTAATTAAATAATAGAAAATGGGAAAGGAGGTGCTGAGGAAAGGTAATTCTAGGTTCGCCTAACTATATATGTATGGTTCTAGTTTTAGTGACCCTGTTATGAATTGATAAAGTAAAGATTCAATCTGTTCCGCCAACCGTTTATTTTTATAAGTATCTGACGTTCTAGAGTCATTCTCGAAATTA